>JABFPD010000792.1:0-10103 GCA_022817545.1 Cremastobaeus sp. ZL-2020 | reverse complement strand
CTAGGTCCATCAAAGCGACCACTGGTTTCGTTGAAGTTTCCTCTATATCCTCCTGAAATATTCATATCTCCCCACTTGTCTCCTCCAGGACGACCAATTGGGCTTCGATCTCTGAATCCAGGTCCAGACCTTGGTGGCATATTTTCTTGACTACCTTTCATACCTTTCATATTATTCCTGCCTTTTCCGCGTCCCATTGGCCCACTACCAGTTACACTTGAATTGTTATTGCCCGTGGTTTGAGAAGCTTCTTTGCTTTGCATTCGCAAAGTAAGACTTTCAAAATTAGTAATGTGAGACACTAAACTAACAGCAGGATCTTTTTGAAAGTTGAAGAACTCGGTCTGCACTGAGTGCGCAGCTTGCTTTGTTTGTTGTTCAAAGACAGCAAGCAGTTTGACCCACATATCTCGTGCAGATTCACACGCGACAAGCAACGCCATTACCTCAGGTTCCATTGATCGAATTATTATTTGACTCACGGCTCGATCTACTTTGTCCCAAGCCTTGAGTTCCACATTGCGCTGAACCTCTTGTTCGGCAGTAGCATTTTTTCAAAGCTCTCCCGGTCGTGTTAATTGCCCTGTACACACTTCATAAGCGCCTTCTGTGCCACGCAGCAAATTTTTCATTGCGAATTTCCACAGAGTCCAATTAACCGTTCCCCGCAATTGCTTAATGCCGTGTATGTCCATCCTCAAGTCCATTTGAGAAACTGACTTCGTTAAAACTTGTTTATGCCGCGAAAACACACGCGTTCGCGCCAAACACAGCCTTATAGAAAGCAAATGTCTCAAGTTCGGAATATACTCTAGTGCAATGCACTGGACCAGAGGAGCTTTATTCCACTAACAAAAAAAACGAATCAACGATTCATGGCCGACCACATGGACACACAGGCGACACAACTACGCACTTTTCAAACAAAGGAACCACGCTCTGCTACCATGTTGAAACAATGTGATCCTTTGTTTTAACTATGCTTTAATTAGCAAAAAACAACTCAGCACACTTTACTTTAAAGTACAGTTTATTTATTACAAGTATGCCAAAAGTATACAAGTGTGCAGTTGATAAACGAAAAAAGAACGGTTCTAGGCTTGAGCGTTGTTGTAGCATCGTAACGGAAACTAAAAACAGTCATTATAATAGTCCAGTAATACAACAGAGTGAGCTACGCTCACAAACTAAAATAATACCAACTGTTAATTTAAATTTAACATTACAAAATAGAGTAATAGTTTTCTAGTATTTCCAACATCTCCTCCAAAACTTTACGCTATGAACAAATTTGAATCAATTTTAAAAGAAAAATACACTAATTATCAAAGTTAAGGACATTTCATTTCTAATAGCTTACGCAGATACTCGAAAACAGGACGTTGAATTGACTTTGTACAAATGTCGGCAATCTGCTCACTACTTCCAACATGACAAATTGACATTGTATTCGATTTCAATAACTCCCGTACAAAATGAAACCTAACGTCAATATGTTTTAACCTTTTGTGAAATTCTTGATTTTTTACTAACTTTATTGCACTAGCGTTGTCACAAAATAATTTCGGTGTAGATTTAACTGAACCAATTTGTCGAAACAAAAGCTTCCTTCGCAGTTTCACTAGCAGCAATGTACTCAGCTTCGGTAGTTGGGAGTGCGACACATCGCTGTCTCCTGCTCATCCAAGTAATTGCTCCACCACTATACATGGATACCACACCACTGACTGATTTTCTGGAACTCGGTTCTCCCGCAAAATCTGCATCACTGTAGACTGCCAACTCGCCTTAATGCATAGAAGATTTATACAATATTCCAAAGGACACACAGCTTTGCAGATACTTGAAGACCCGCACAACCAGTTTCTAGTGTCTCTCACAGGGATTCTCCATAAATTGCGATGCATAGTTTACCGCAAAAATATATCTGGCCTGGTTACCACTGCCAGATACATGAGGCAGCCAATCGCCTCTCTGTATGGAGCATCAGTGAGCTGAATGTTTTCCACATCTCCAGGCTGCACATATCCGTCGTTTGGAATGTACACAGGGTTGCAGTTATCCATCTTGAATAAATATGGAACCATCGTGTTGCCGTTGAATCTGCATGTTCAGGAAATAGCCAATGGGCGATTGAGTTATGTCAAACTCTTTTTGTAATTCTAGCAGAAACTCATTCAAGTCATTTTCAGTCGTTGCCGCAACTAATCCATCGTCCACATAGATGACCACAATCAGCTTTTGGGTGGCAGAATTTTTCAAAAACAAGCAAGCATCTGCTCCACTTTCTTTCAGGCCAAATTTGATGAGAACTTCTTTGAACTTCTCGTTCCAACACCTAGCGGATTGCTTAAGTCCATATAAACTTTTGTTCAGCTTACATACCCGGTTTGTAGTGTCGCAGAAACCTTCCGGCTGTTCCATGAAAACCTCTTCATTAAGGATCCCGTTCAGAAATGCTGTCCGAACGTCAAACTGCTTCAATTGAAGATTCTAATCGGCAGAAACACTCAACACGCTCCTAATCGTGTCGAAACGGGCAACTGGGCTGAATGTCTCGTCATAATCAATGCCCTTCTGTTGACTGAAACCTTTTGCAACCAGACGAGTCTTGAACCGATTAATTTGTCCATCAGTGTTACGCTTTACACGATATACCCACTTGTTGCAAATTGCCCGACGACCAGGTGGCAATTCCACCAAACTCCAGGTTGATGCTTCTTCCAGCGATTGTATTTCCTCTTCCATTGCGTTCTTCCATTGTTGACTTTGTTGTGACTTCACTGCTTCTTCAAAATTCTTCGGTTCCTCGACTTCTGCAAGCATTGCTTCATAGCGACTTGGTGCTTTTATATTAGCCCGGTTTCTCAACAATGGTCCCTGAATCCTTGTTTCTCTCTCATCGACTTTTATTTCCTGTTTTACATCAGGTGATGACTTTGGATTCTCTTCTGAAGTGTTATAACCACTTTTATCGCTTTCAGACTTCAGGGATTTCTTGCAATCTTTGTTGATGACATTTGGACAACCAGCTGTGTTACTCGTAAACATGGTAATATTCATACCACACGCTTCAGGTCCGAAAACAACATGTGGACTACGAACAACTTGCCTTCCAGATTTCATCCAGACGCGATAACCGCATACACCATCTGAGTACCCGACGAAAATACCAGGTTGTTCTTTTGGGTCCCATTTCCTCCTATTGCTATCAGGAACATGAACATAGCAATCAGTACCAAAAATTCGAAGCTCGTTGAGGTGCGCCTTTCTTCCTGTGACCAGTTCGTATGGAGTCTTTGCTTCGTCTCCACTAGGTCCAGTGTGGTTCAAAATGTAAACAGCGGCATTAACAGCTTCCGCCCAGAGTATCTTCGGGAGATCCTTTGCTAAAAGCATTGTACGTGCAAGATTAACGACAGTTTGATTTGTACGCTCAGCACAACCGTTTTGTTCTGGACAATAGGGATTCGTAACAATAAATCTAACTCCATGCGACTTCAAAATGCCTTTAACTTTATCATTATTGAACTCCAACCCTCCGTCAGATTGAAAGGTTCTAACTCTGAGCCTGTATTGGACATTCACAAGCTTTAACATATTAGAAATCCTCTCCGCTGTTTCGGATTTATCTTTAAGAAAGAATACAATACGAAATCTGGAATAGTCGCATGTGAAACAGACAAAATATCTAGCACCTCCCAAGGATGATGATTCCATTGGCCCACAGATGTCTGCGTGAATCACGGCACCCGGTTCAGTACTACGCTGCGTTCGAGATTCAAAGCTCATCTTTCTTTGCTTTCTCTCCACACATGCACCACAGAATTCATTGTCTGCTGCTACATGAATTCCAATTAGTCCTAGAAACCGTCGCACGTGGCGCTTGTTCTGGTGTCCAAACCTTTCATGCCACATTTATAAACTTTGATTCGATGCTAAGTTTACTTCACTGCAAACATCCCTGGAAGAGATTACTCTAATCCGGAACAACATCCTGAAAAGATTGCCATGTCGAACACCACATGCCTTGACAATTCCATCCTTTGTAAACTCACAGGAACGATTAGACGATTTAAACTCTAATTTCTTGTCAAGAGCAGTAGTGATGGAGAAAAGATTTCTACCAGCACCAGAAACATATAGGACATCGTGCATCACACTAGTCATCAACTATGCCATTAGAGTGAAAATGCCCACGCGCTGTGCTGCATTTGGCTGTACATCCGGATATGCTAGCAACCTGGACAAAGTGCATTTTTTTTAACATGCCTAAAGACGAAAAATTGGAAATACTATGGCAACAGGCATCAAAACGATTTGATATATCATTAAAAAATCATCTTAATAGAATAATAAATCTTTTGGCAGAGATTTTTCGGGCGCATACGACAAATGGGAGGGTCAAACGACCATCCTGCATCAGAAGGGTTTCTACAATTGTACAAAATTTTAAGTTCCTTCAAAGTTTTAAGCCAATCTCTATATGGAAATTGCGAAATAGTAAATATTTCTCCACCCAGTCTAAGTACCCTGATAACCATGCATTGTATAAACGATTTACACAAAGTTTACATAAACCTGACTCCGCACTGAGGCACAATAATTGTGTAAATAGTATTCAGATGAAACATTTTTATAATTTTTGAAGATTTTACTTATTTAAAAGAATGTAGTATTGGATAACTTATGAACTACTTGTTATAATAATTACCAATATTCTTTTTTCATATCACTCATGTATTGAAATTATGCAAATTTTGTGTCCAAGTGCGGAGTCACATTTACGTAAATATGATGTAAATTGATTGCATAATATTTGCACGAAGTTTATGTAAATCTGGCTATCAGGGAACATATTTAATAAATCAATTAGATGTTATTTGATGAGAATTACTTTGCAAAGGTAAACATGGACGAGATAAGGTTTTGGAGCGAACTTTATAAGCATATAATTAACTTTTTGCACAATCACAAGATGTAACCATGTTTGATACGCTGTATACTTCAAACAAATTAAAACCAAAAAGATTTGAAATCATTTGTTGAGATAAGTTCCAAATAAAATCATTTTGCGTTCATAATTTATGTTCAAAACGGAAAAAATCTGTGTCCTCAAATACAACGTTTAGAAAATATATTGTCCGCAAATGCACACTTTCTTATATTCAATAAGATAAGATCATGTAAAAATTCGATTGAGCACGCTTTTCTATGGTTATAAACTACGGTATAAGCACAAAAAAATAACTTTTTTTTAACGAAAATATAACGTTTAGGAAATATGAGGTACATAAATGCAAATTATATTTGTTTTTAAAGAGTAAAGTCAGTTTCGAAAAATTTGATTGACAATACTATTTTTTTTGTCGAATATTCTATGATATATATTAATAAAAATAATTGAACATAAGTATTATAACAGTCGAACACGAGTTCATGCAATTATTAACAAATATCCCAGTAATTTCTAATAGTTGCATTCGATCTTATCTCGAATTCGTATTTGAATTTCAATCGTTTAGCGATTGCATCGATTAAATCAATACAATATCCTTCGTAACGTTGATCATTAATCAAAACACCTCTATTTGACCCATCTTTTACAGCAAATACATATGGTGGTCCCTTTGCAAATAATTAGTTGTAATTATCGCATTAGAAATAAACTCCTTTAAATTTATTTCGAACTATACTCACTTCTCGTGTTGTTACTTTGAACACTTTTCTCTCAATATTCTCACGTAACTCAATTTCTCTTTCCTCCTCGCTTCTTGTCGAATAAACTCCTCTTTCGGAATTCCAAATTGCAGTTTCGACAAATTTATTGCCTTGAAACTCCCCTACTCTTGGTTCAAAAATACGCCGCCCTTGTTCATCAAAAAGCATTGTACCAGTTAGATTCCCTACTCTTGATAACTGAAAAAAATTATTGACTCATTTTTTCTTCACTGGAAGAAATATAATTTTTTAACTGAAAAATATAAACAAGTATAACTATCACTACTAATAAATTATATTACTACTTTAACAGACAGTTAACCCTTAATTAGTCGCGTGCTGTTTGTTATCATTGTCGCACTGTAGTAAACAGCATGCGAGTTTCTTTGTCGTTGGCGCCACGCGACTAATTAAGGGATAAAATCATGATATTCTGAATGGAAAATATGCATAATAATAAAAATAACGTTTTTAAAAATTTACGTAAATAAAGCAGTACAATGAGGTAACTAATTTACGTTAATTTCATGTAAATCATTTACGCCACAGATGACTATCAGGAATAATACAATATTAATTAATATTCATTTTTATCTTGGAATTGTCCGTATAGTACAATTAACTCTTAAGCATCATTAACATCAAAATGCACTTAATATAACTATATAATCTCTAATGTTTCAAATTTTGAGTTTTAGTGTTAAAACAATAAAATGAAATATTCTTCAACAAAACCATATTAACCCACTATATGAGGATAAAAATCTTACATCTTTCATCAAATTTATTATTCGTTGTCCTGCATTATATTTCTTATTCTCTGTTACTCCATCACAAGACATAGGTAAAGGTTCTATTCTAAAATGTTTATCGCTTTTTGTTCTCTTGTGTAGTACTTCCAGTGAAAAACTGAAGAGCAGAACAGCATCATATAGTATAGCCGACTCGACCTAAAAAAATTATAATACTATAATTCTTTATGATATTCTACAAAATTCAATTGCTTATAATTTTTAATTATATAATTGTCTTCTAATTGAAATTGAATTTTTATTTTATTAAATTAAAATTTTTTGGTATAAGCTGCAGCAGTAATTTTTGGTACTAGGCACTATGAATTTGGTCACAGTCGGGTTAATAAATATTGCTCCTGGACGCCCAATTTTTAACCAATTTTGTTGATATTATCGGCACCCTATATATTCGCATTTTATATATATATGACTACAAATTGTAGCAAGGAATTTGAGATACACCGTATCAAAAAAAAGTTATGATAAATAATGTATGAAAAAAGCCAAAGAAACGAGTTTTCTTGTTTTTTTTTATTTATTGTTCATAATTTGTTAATAAATGCAAATAATTATTATTTGTCGCTACAAATGATAGACAAGTGAATTTGGAACCAAGAGCAAGAAAAAGGAATTGAATCCATCAAAAATCGGACGCCGAGTAGCATTTTGAAGTTACACTAAAAGGAGGAAAAACACTTTTGAAAAAAAAGGTTTAAATTAGTTTAATTCGGAAAGTTTTGCATATTTTTATTAATTGTATTAACTTTTGAGTTCATGTCAAAAAATACAATAACACTATCTGAAAGAGCACACTTAGAAGCATTATAAGTTGCAATAAAGATTTTGTTCCATTTTTTTCAATGACCATCATTTTTCACTTGCCATTTCCTTTAATATCTGAAACACTATTTAGCGTTATAAACTGAGACAAAATAAAACTGTTTTTGCGGCGATATATCTGCGAGTTCGAGAGGGAATCGTGGGTTACTTTTTTGGATTGTTGTGAAGTAAATTGTGCACATTTGTAAACTGTTATTAAAAGCCGCGAGACCGAAATATCGGCGAATCGATGAAAGCCGTTGAGGTAATAAGCCGAAATGCATTAAATCTGTATTTTTCTGATACAACATTTGCAGTGACGAAGAGGGTCATAAAGTTTATCGATCGTCGCGCTCGGTTCTTCTAAAGCGAATAAAAAGCAGCATCTTTGTATGATCACTGTACTTACATCTTGGCTCGGGATACTTTCGAAACGTCTTAAACATTGCGAGAGTCGAAATAAAATTTTTTACTCGAACCTTCAGTTTTCATCTCTCCTCTTTGATATCAAATATTTTCATTCGATTGCAACAAATTCTGCAGCCGGAGAATATCATTTTGAGATAAAAACCGGCTATTTGTTCTCTAACATAACCGAGGGAATTTTATTTATAGTTCAAAGGTTTTGCGCCACGCCAGAGATAATACCTTTTTAATAAGAATTGTAACACAGAGTTTGGACCAATAGAAGAATTTAATTTTCTTATGAAAGAAATTTCTTTGAAAGGAATTTAATCTTGTAAAATGCCCATGTTTTCCGCGAGTAAATTTGCGGTATTAATTTTCTGATGAAAAAATTACGCGCAACCCGAAGTAATGCTTTGGAGGTGGAAAACGACGTTTCGTGAATCAAATTATAACTTCAGAAGAATTCCAATTTGTTCCTTTTTTTGGACGGGAATATCGGGGCAAAACGAAAGATTACGTGTTTTATTAGCGGTAATATCCGAATCTGTTCAAATTAAAACACGAGCTGATACAAATGGGGGACACTCGGCCTGCGGTGTTTCTTCCGAGTCGGCGGCGAAAGATGACGAATGGATTCGCCAGACCGATAACACGAAGAATAAACCGGAAAGTTGTCGAATGGTAAATAATAATAGTTGCGTAGGTGGCGATTGTTGGAAAGTCTCGAGTGAGCCGCTGGGATGAGCGGAACGAGGAACTTTGATCGCAAGTTGAGACGACTTTATTAATTTGCGAGCATAATAATCCCGAAGAGAAGCCTCGATTCAGCTAAACTTTGATTCTAAGCGCCGGGCTACCTTGAGCACATAGTTTCACAGACGAAGAGCGGAGAGGCTCGAAAGCCCCGACGAGACCCGATGTTAACCGACTCGTCGCGGCCGTAGCTCGTCGCGTATCGCTCTGTCCTCGTCCCACCATCCTGCGTTTCTCTTTATCGTCCGCGCTCCGAATACGAGCGAGAAATAAAGGCACCCAAGGCACCTTTTCCGATACTTTTCGTATCAAACGCTGTTCGGTCTTAACTACATGAATTTTCATCTTAAAACAAGTTCTGGATGGCGCGGAAATGCCCTTTTACTTTAATTCGCCTTGACAAATACAACTGCGATTATCCGAATGCCAATTTTGTGAGAGCACGCCTGATCGCGATCTTGACGTTATGAAAACATCAAACTTGGAAACAATTACCTTCGCAGTCGTTGAAAAAACGCGCCTCGACGCATTTGTTCCGAACACGTTATTTCCTACTGACATTAATTCGTACTAAATCATTCGAAACAATCAGTACTTTCTACGGGTCCGTTGTTTCATAGAACAGCACGTTAATGATGTGTAAAAGTTTTACTCGTTAAACTGGCACAGTTTACCGGCAGTCTAAGATAATGTTCACTTTTACGAAACGACCGATTGTGGAAACGAAACCGCCTCTTCCTCCCTTGCTTTTCCTTCGACTTGAGTTGCCTGAGTTTGATCAATTCAATCGCCGATAACAAACATTCGATTCTTTGCCATTGTATCTTATCTCGTTTAATTCAATTTATTAAAAATACAGTCGATATTTGCGCTAAGGATTTTATCCGATAGGCAGTTTTTAATTTAACAACTTTCCAGTGTCTGACGCTGCTAATAAATTATGTCGTTTTATATTGCATATGTGGCCCATAAAAACAAGAAAGAAAAAGTGAACTAAATATGAATCGTTTGTCAAACATATAACTCGTTTATTCATTATGTCCATAATAATGGACACGTGAGAATTTTTGATTTTATATCATAATTTATTATTTAATGTAACTAAAAATGAAATTTTCAATTAAAATTATTCGCTTTTGGTAGACTTTAAAAAATTGTATGAAGAAAAATGATAAAAACTAAATAATTTGTTGAAAAATGATAAAAAATTTGTTTAACAAATTTTGTTGTTCTAAATTTCATTCTAAACCAGAAAAAGTGTAGATTGAGATGAAAAAAATGATCAAAAAATGAATAAATAAAAATCGTGATTGAACGGGATAATATACTTGACCCAAGTAATTATACTCAGTGAAAATATTCAAGTACCCGGAAAAATAATTCTTAAAAACTTTAAAACTTTAGTTCAATTTTTGCTATAATATATTCTGCTGTCCAAATTAAAAAGACCGTTATCTACATAAGGTTCCCATTGCAGACACAGTCTTTTTACTTTGGGCGGCAGTATTGTAAAGCGAGGACGTGGCGATATTTATGTGAAAAATTACTATAATTCACCGAAAAGTAGGATTTTAACCTTTAGGTTAGGCTAAATCGTCAAATCAAATT
>JABFPD010000791.1:0-10110 GCA_022817545.1 Cremastobaeus sp. ZL-2020 | reverse complement strand
CTTGTCTCGTCATTAAATTATCGCCGTTGTTTTGCTCTTTTCAATTTGCTGAAATACAATTCAACAAGTCCAGAAAAATTAATCGGGTTTTAATTCGCACTCACTAAATCGATGTAACCGTATCTCACAGGCGATTTGAACTCGAATATGCTCAGTCGGGGGGAAAATCCGTTTATTCTTTTAATTGATTTTTCATAATGTTCACTGTTCTTTTGTGTTATTTAATTCTGTTGGTCAAAAAGAAGAAATATCCTTCAGATTATTTAGCGTCAATTATTGAACGACTTTTTTATAAACCGAGCACATATCTTTGCCACACACGTCGAATATTTAACAGAAGACGCTATTATCAATTGACAAACGTTTCCATTCTGAGCAGAACGCAAATAGAACTATTCACTTGGTCGGGGAAATAAGTTGCTAAGCTAGAATTGCGCGAGTGAAAATTGTCTTTGTAATTGAACGTTTTTCAAGCGAGTTCATCGTATGATAATAATAATGATCGATGAAGTGTAGTCTGGAGTGGCGAGCAAAATTTGAGTTTGAAAGCCCGGCGAAAAGCTCGGCACAGGAAGTTTCGAAATACTTTAATCCCAGAGCGCATATGCGAACGAACATGTTCGCATGTGCTGTATGTAAATTTCACCGGAACTGACCGTGTATTTGCGAAGAAGCAAACTTTAATTTTGCAACGGGTGGCACTTATACGCATTCCAGCGAACATGCATTCGGCGCGTTCAAGCGCACGCCTTCCGGCTGATTATTATATATCTCGTGCGTTGCAATCACTTTTGTACCGCGTGAAATCAGGGTTAAATATTCAAACCCCTGATATACAACTGTTCAAGAGTTTCACTGCACGCTACGTGTACCGAATACTTAGATATGAATTGTAATATACGTTAAAGTAGGCCAATCTCAACACTTTCTGTTGTACTTCTTTGCGAGCACTTTTCCATTATAAGCTGAAATTAAAATACTTGCTGGAGAATTTAATGAATTTTTAAATAAGTATTTGTCGTAACTCGCGTTCTTCGCGAATTAAATCTTTCTCTACTCGGACACAATTATGCCAAAGTTTTTGCAGTTTGGATTTATTAAGATATACGCAATCGTTTATTCCAGGGTGCTCCGCTGTGGACCAACTTGGCACACGTGTTGTTCTCCATAAATAATTGCAAACTATTTCGGAAATTACTTTTTAGTTAAGTGCTGTTGCAACGCTCCGATTTCGTAACGTCAAAACTACTAAACGCTGTTTTCAACAACTAAAAACGATGTGGCCGCAAGACTATAACGGCTGCAAAATCTGCATCTCGGAATTGATTTTACCCCACAAATTGAAAATTATTATTAAACTGCTTCGTAGTATACTATTATTTCTTTTTCAATCATTCATAAAAATCTTCTTTGCCGCAATCATGTATTCATATATCATGTATTAGCCGTACAACTTTGATTCCAACTGCCGCTCCAAAATGCCATAATATCGTTATTAACATTATCTTATTAGACGATGGAATTGAACGAAATTGGCGGTAGTTAAAACTCGACGTTGTGCGAAATTTTACAAAATACACTCTCATCAGACGGATCAGTTTCAAATGCGTTTGTTCAGCCTCATCTTTCTCCGATAGCATTAATTAGTCTTGCCTTTAATTAGTTATTAGTAGCAAATTTAGTACGATACGTCAGGGAAATTCATCAGTGGCGTTGCCAACAAAATCCTTTGATATATTCTGGATCGCAGGACACGACAGAATACTATGTCAATGTATAACTGTACAATGGAATATTCGTGTACGCGGATTTTTAGAAACATGTGATTTGAAGGGAAAATGATTTTACAAATCTCTTCAAAGGATATTCGGTAAATAAATGGAAATGAAAAATCAAAAGTGGAGTACCGTTGACAGTCCGGACTTTTATTTGATTTATTTGCTCAATCCAATTGCTGAATAATTGATTTTCACTAGCGCGGAAAAACGCAGGGTACTTGAATTGACGGCACCGTCTTGCGATGTTATAATTAATGTGCTAGTACTGGCTAGTACTGTGTGCTTGTTCTCGCAACAAAGAACGTTGTTACGTTTAGAAAAACGCATGAATCCTCAAACTAATTGCCTCGGATGCATAATTTTATGTGAGACAACTAATTACATGTGTATTGTTCTTCTGTGTCAATCCCTTTGTTACTTGCTTCTCGTTACATGATAGTGCTTCTCATATAATAAAATAAAAAACTGGAAAAAGAAGAAAGCCAGAAGGTTATTACACTTTTGTGACATTAAATTTTTATTTCATTTATTATCTACTCTTCTCCGAAATCCGATAAACCCGTTTTGAAATTTTTATCTCAAATTTCTGGCAAATGATTCTAAAGACTGCAGCGTATGAGTATAACATAAAAGTAATTATTTTATGCCTAATTTACTTTAATACTTCTTTTCGAAATCGTGAATGAGGTTTTGTATTTCATTACGGAACTGTGCTGCTGGAAAAAGTCACGACTCCGAATATAGCATTTGACGCGATGCATTTCAATCAGACTATCGATTTTTACGTCTTGCGAGTTTATTGAATAAACGGAATGATTGAATGTGGTTTATTAAATTAAAGTCCCCCTAAAACATTTATTCGCGTATTTTAGAATGATTTCGCTGCTCTTATTCGGCATTTCAATGTGCTTAAGCAAATTAAGTGTGAAGTAATTGAAAACTGAACTTGATCGTTTTTAGTTGTAAAAACCCGATTTGCAAAAACATATACGTGTATCTTAGTTTCGATATTCGTTAGAATAACCAAATTTGCGACTATATTTTTGTATAATACTGAATTTTTAAAGAGGAAAGGCTTGCTAAAAATATTAGAACAGAGTAATTTAATAGAAAATAACAAACTCAAAGGTGTGCAAAAAATGTAACGTTATTTAATAAAATAAAAGATAGAAAATAAATGGAAAATCAAACTCAAATGCTTTCCAGAAAAATGGATATCGAATTACGCAATGAAATATAACGATAAATACTTATTACTAAATGGAAAATTATGATATTTATGGTATATCATGAACCATCTCAAAACACACTTTTAACTTCTGAAAGAAAGGTGGAGAAATAAGAAATTTTCGTCCTAAAGAAGTGAAGCGGTAAACAGATCTTTACTCCCTTAGGAATAATCTATACAATTATTTTATTCTCACTTTTTAAGGCACAAAACTTCAAAATATAGTGTTATAGGTGTATTATCATGTTATTACTTAACATGATAATTTACTAATGTTACAACATTACTTCGCTTAGGTATGTAATAGACAAAATTCCATTGAATTCTTTTATTCAATTGATGGGAGACATCAAGTCATTTTAATGGAATGAAATGAAAAAGAGAAAACAATCACATAATTAGGGTACAAGAAAACGTATCTTTTTTGATTAATTTGCTCGTTATACGGGGAAAAAGATAAGGATTTTATCGTTTAGAAAAATTCGGTACTCAACTCAAAAAACTAGATTTATGTTGGCGTAGTTGAGCATGCGGGTCAATTTGTTCCAATCTAAAACTATAATTTTTTTCTCGTCAATTAGGAAAAATATCATAATTTTATAATTAGGTTTAGTTCCGGCAGTTTTTTTTATTTCCGTCACTTCTCTTAGTTAACTAAGTTTTGTTAATTGTGTTAATATTTTCTTCATTGTTTATTCAATTTTATAATTTCCATGTTAGATATAACGAAATTATGTATTTACTTTATTGAATCAATAATATCTATACGAAATTTTACATGTACTTACCGAGAATGTTAGACATAGAAATCCTAAGAAAAGCAACGACCTAACGAAAAAAACTAGGAACTGACAGAATATTTCAATAGAAAATTAAATATCTTTGATACACTGAGAAAAAAGTAGTCTAATTTTGACCAAATTTCTGGTAATCTACTGACATAAGGAAAATTATAAAGATTTTTATCGGGTTTATTTGGTAAAATTTAACTAAATAAAAATAATTTTTACCGAATACTGGGCAAATTTGACCAAATTTACCTGGTAAAAATTAGAATATTTTTTTTCTCAGTGTAAAATTTATATTTTTCGAGCTTGATTTCGGACTGGATATTTCAATATTATTCTCTCAATTTCTTTTCTTGCAATGAAAATTCTTTTTCAAGACCTTCCTAACACCTAAATATTGTTTCTAATATCATGAAATACACTTCTTCCGTGAGATGCAACGGTTTTAACGATTTTCAGATGATTTGCTAACATACCAAGTATCTAAATAAAAACAGCGTCTTATATGTACGTACTTCCATGTTATAGCTGTAGATTTAAATACAACACACATCAAAGGTGCTGCTGCTGCTATAAGATAAATACTTGAAACTCTACAACTCTATATTGCTACCCAATTGGTATATGTTGATTCTCCTCTAACAGAAAAGTATGTTGTCAGTTTATTCAGTAAATTCAAAATACATTTGAATCCGCAAATACAAGGTTTTACTGTTTTTTTTGCTTGCGAATCAATCTTCAAAGGGGACAAGCAACCATAAACTATGTTGCTAGACGAACGTAAATAATATTTATCTTTCATTTTACATTTCGAAAATGTCGATGATTTGGATTGTGTACCATTTAAAATGTAAGTTCAATACTTTTGCTCGAAATATCCGAATAGCATATCATAAAATTTTCTCGGTTGAATAACCGTCGATTTAATATTGTTTTATTACTAAAATAGTTAGAGATAAAGTAATTTACTGCGATAGCTGACGATATTGGATGTTCTTATCTAAAATAAAGCACTACAGCATCGATTCCCTGCACAGAACGTTATTGACAATTTTAAGAGGAAAGGCTCACTAAGGATACACGGATTTTATGGCTAATATGAAATTGAGAATGTTAAGTTGAGTGCGAAAGCGAATCTGCGAATATATTCGAAAACTGGCTGTAACTGTCGGCATGACAATTTCTCATGAAAGATAACGCAAAATGATTCAGCGATTTATATTAATAATCAATTTGAAAGGTAATTGCAAGTTGATGTAATATACAATTGATATATGACGAAAAAATCCCTTGCTAACGGAATACAATTAACGCAGCGATATAGTGCGAATCTTCATAAAAGTGATGTACAGCATTAGTGACGTTATGTTCACGATCTCATTTATGCAATTGTTACTAAATCATTTCATGACTCGATGCCAGTTAGATAAGTGGAACATTCCATTCGGGTTTATCATGAAGTTGATAATGATGAAACACCGTGTATTACATCGAGTTATTCCGCTTGATTCCACTTATTCCTCCACTTGCTACAACAAGTGCTACATTTTCAGACTATTTAGTTAGCACAGATTTAATTATAACCTGTTTAAAAGCTGAAGGCGTTCTTTAGCCTTTTCATTCATCACTTATTTTATATCAGAAAATAATTTATTTCAGGTCGTTTTGAGTTATTATGGATAATAAATATAACAATTTTCCCAGTAACTTCCAGCAAATTAGAGACGACGCGACATCTTAGAACGCAACAAAGGTGGTAGTTTCGAAATTGCTGGACTGATGGCAGTAATCATTACATTCTAGTCCTTCTAATGGAGGTTCTGCGAATAATTCGTATGGCGATAGAATTTCATAAAATGTTCCGTTCTTTTTACTACGTGGGTTATTTTAACCATAGGTGATATATATTCATTAAACAATAGTATGTTACTTAACGAGGAAAAAACTAGATTTGTGCTGGTAGCTAAAGCCGTAGGCTCGAGCTATCAACTAAAAACTACTTTTTTTGTTTTTACGAGCCTACATGTTTCATTTTTGAACGAGGAAAAATATTGAAACAGCTACTTTGAAAATCTAGCAGAGTTGAGGAATCAATGTCTGGACATGCCCATTACAATACTTTTCTCCACGAATGGAGAAAAGTGCACTTTTTTTTTCGTTTTTCTCAACGGGAAACCTTATCTCATTAAAAACTATCTACTTCGTCAACTGAAAGCTTGTGAGTTTTTTTACTAATGGAGAAAAGTAATTTACTGCGCATGCGCAGACATTTCTCAACTCATTGAATATCAGCTACGCTATTCATTGAAACTTTGTGAGGTATGAGCCATGTTTAATGTACGTGCGGTACAAAACTTAATCAATAAGTGGAAAATTGTCGATTGCACACTTGTGTGTTTTTCCGCACTTGTTGCATAAATAACTATTCTCGAGATATAAAACTTTGACGATTTCATTATGTTGTAGAGTAAAATGATGGTAAAAGTATTACTGCTGACAAACCATATACTAAAACATGACTACCTACTTTGTTATTCATTTGTTATAAAACAGATAGAAATAAGTTCTTACGATAATCAATTTTGTAAATAAGTTATTTTCCATTATTTGAATAAGAAAATAAACAAATGAAACCAAAATATATCATGGTATTTGAATAAATTTTCTGTCAATACTGAACTCTAGAACATACGAATAATCTGCTTTTTATGAAAAATAGCAGCAATAATTGCTATTTACTATTGCTATTACCCTCCATCGTTACAGTGTTTACGTCTATCTTAATCTTTCCCCACAATTGCTACTCGGATCTCTCTTTTGCGTGAGGGCCTTGTTCATAAGTGTACCGATTGAGGGTTAATGGTACAATAATTTTTTTCAGCATATTTTAAATACGTTTTCACTTGTTCTGTATTTTGCTACAATTTCAGCACAAAATGTATGTAACCAACCTATAATGAAGCACGTTGCAACAACCTATCAAATAGTGAACCACTAGTACACGATGGTTATTTACCGTCAAAAGTATAATTTTTTAGTACTTTAGAAATTTGTTAGGGATATTGCCAACAAATTACAGTTATGGGTCTTTGTACTATAAGAAAGATCGATCGTATAAAAGATACATGATTTCATCTGAAAGATATCATAAAAATACTTTTTATTAATAAACTTTTAATTTATAAGTCTGTAACCTTAAGTGATAGAGTTGTAAAACTTTTAACCCAATGTTTCACATCCCTTTATTTCAAACATAAAAGTGCTGATTGAAAAGAAATTTTAATCTTGACCTTCCGAAGTTTGTAATCGAGCCTTGCTATCAACCACTTGTTCCTTTATTTTTTTTGTTTACACTCATATCATTTCTCAGAATATCTTAAACCTCATTTATTACCTTCTTTTTTAAATTGTTAAATTCTTTTACAATAGGGACGTTTTTCAAACTTCTCACACGCTTTTAGCGTTCCTTATGTTAATGGTAAAAGAAACATCCTCCATTTGATCAAAAATCCTTTAAAAGTACTCAAATATGCGAGGCAATATTTTTTCCACATAAGTGTTTAGAACCCGATTAACTTGATGTTACTTGTATGGTGGTTTTTTGCTGAAGTTCTGCAGATAACACAAAACGTGCAAGTATATCGGCATACGTTGTTCTTCTATGGAACGTAAATCTAATTTATTGTAGTATTTAGTGTGGTCATGTGTTGCTGGCTTAAGCAATTTTCTCTTTATAAGACCTCCGTAGTTTGTTTTTAGAAGATTACGATCGTTTTTGCGTAAAGCATACAGCGATTATTTTTGAACTGCTTTCAAACATTTATGAAATACGCTGAGATTAATTGACAATAAATAAATGATCATTTCTGCTGGTCAATTGAAATTGTAAATTATTTCATTATTTTTTTTCTTATCTTATTATTTATTGGACGCGCATAGAATGAAGGTGAGAAATCATGAAGTTCAGAAATTGAATAATCGATTCCAATTTGGTATCTCATTTATTTTAAAGCGTGTATTTATTTTCCAGCTACTTTTCTTATTTATGAGATGCATGAATAGATAAAAAGATATGGTGGAATATAACAATGAGCTCAATTTCAATTTGATCAATAAAGTAACACGTAAATATTAAACTGATTATGGAATAAGCAGCAGTACAATAAATGTTAAACATTGGGTCCCAAAGGATAACTCATAATTCTAGAAGTCAGTTCAAATTTATTGGTTTATACTCGACCATTTTTTATCATAATTGTTCGCTCGTGTGCACTATTCAGCCGTTTGCAAAAAACAGTTATAACTTCGTTGTTTCATCTTTCCTAATAAAATTGTGTGTAAATAGTTCACTCATTTAAACCAATGAGACAAAATTCTTCAACATTATTGCTATTTGCCAAACATGAAAGTTGATTTTTATTACTTCTATAAATAAGGATAACACTGTAAAAAATGACATGTCCCAAAGTCTGAAGATCAGATCAAATCGTTCTGAATTTCAGTTTATTAGATCCATTTCAGACTCAGAAATGCGTAAAATACCCTGACAATCAGACCATATTGGTCTGATCGTCAGACTTTGGGACAAGTCAGTTTTTACAGTGAAAAAATGATGAAATACGTTACAATTTTTATAAACTTATAACAAGTCAAAAGTTATAAAAATTTGAAATTTGTGCAAATTTTTTTCCAAGCATTCATTTCTCGTGAACCATGACAGAATTTTACCTTGAATTTTGGCGCATTTACGATAAAATGAACATACTGTTAAATACAATAGGAAGCATTTATCTATTTTATCAGTTATTTGAACAAATACGAATTAAAATTTTGATTTATTTTTTTTGCCAACGATATCAAAATCTCAATAGGGATTCTGTAAAAATTGTAATATTTTCATAAAAAATTTGATTTGTTTAAATAAGGAATAAAGGATAAATAATTCTTGTTACGCAAGGAAATCTCATGTAAAAATCTGATTAACCCCGAATGACGAGAAATGAATGTTTGGAAAAAAAGGTGCACACATTTTGACTCGTTTCTAATTTTTTGATTTGTACACAGAGAAAAAATCAGTACCGTTCTGTTAGAATAACTAATCGTCAGTAAATGAACACGTTTAACTGCCGCGAACCATTGGGTTTATTATTGTGTTCAGTTAGTTTTACTGATGATGATCAGTTGAGGATTCGGGTGTTTTTGTCAGTTCCGACTTTCGCAGTCCAGGTAGCAGCTATTTACTATCTGAATAGACACTAATCATTTTCTTTATGCATTTATTTGAGGGCAATAAAGTAATTTAAAAAGTCCAGTATAAAATTGTATTCCTTATACAAATGTTGGACATAAGAGTTTTCGCCTATTTAAAACAGTTTTTTAATTCAATTTTATTTATTTACATAAATATACATAGAAATGAATTATAAGAAAATATCGTATGGATTTTTTATCTTATCTAAAGACAGAATGACGAATGTACCATATATAAATAAGTTAACATTTTCAATTTATTATCATAAATTTGATTTACATATTGATTAATATATATAAAGAAATATATATTTGAAAAATCGAAGAAAACACAAAAATTTTAGACTTTTGACTGATAAGCCTATGTAAATTCACGAATTAAAACATATTTTTTATATTTGAAAACCCATATTTATATTATTTTAGTAAATTACCTTGAAAAGGTAAACAATGGACGAGATAAGGTTTTGCGGGGCGAAAATTTGAAATATTGAATCAAATTTTACAAATAAACAATATAGATGAATTTCTCATAAAATAAGAAACTATTCTAAAAAGATGTGAAATCATTTAAGGAGATAAGATGAGAGAAATTATAAACATGTTACTAACAACACTCTAAAATCTATAGGTGTTTTATTTTCAAACGTTTTCGGCAAACACACTGTTTTTTCCTTTAGTGTTTCATTAAAAGACATATTTAGTGTTTTTAGGCAGAAATGTTCGAAAATAGAACACTTGTTTAAACATAAACATTTAATCAAATTTTAGGAATACACAAAAATATACAAATATACAAAAAATACAAAAAAAATACAAAAAAATATAATAAAATTTAAGAAATACACAAGGATGACAAATTTTTCATATAAGAAATTAAAATATAAATAATGCTAAATAGTAGTTCAACTAAAAAATTCGAACACTAATACGTATAAAATTTGGTTTTCCGTATTATATTTTTTATTTATAAGATTGAAAACTCAACAATTTCCAAGAAAATAAAGAAATCACGAAAACAATTATATTAAACATTTTTAAATTGTCTATATATGACTATATCCAA
>JABFPD010000790.1:0-10115 GCA_022817545.1 Cremastobaeus sp. ZL-2020 | reverse complement strand
CTGGCTGAATTTCCATCGTCCAATATCTTATCAAATATTCATAAGACGTTCTTTTCAGACGCCTTTTATCATATTACAATCATCGATCACGGCCTCGCGACCGTGTCGTAAAATCGCGGACCGAAACAGTTGCGAAAAATGGCGAAATAAAGGCAAATAAAAGAGCGCTTCGACATTGCATTACCGTTGTCTCGTTATTCGCGTGATGCATGCAAGTCGTAAATAAAGGCGTAATCCAAGGGCGTTCTCCCCGGCGCAGAGTGTCGCATCGGCGCAAATGCTCCTTATCCTTACTTCTCTCTTTGGATTGCCTTCTATGTGCAATAAGGAAGATAGTGCGACACGGCAATACGACGACGTATTCCAAGATTGTGCACGTGCGCGGCGCGCTATAAAATTTAGACTGAATTTTCATATTTTGCGTCGCCCACGTACACACGCCACCCACCGATATCGCAGGATTCGAACACAACGTTCTCACAAGGTGAGGCAGACGCGGCGACGCACCGATTACGCCCTCTAGTCGGGGAATTTCACTTGCACAGGACTATTTATTCTATGCTTAGTTTTCAGCTTATTTTTGCCAACACTTTATCGCGCGATACTGCCTGCGCATTTTTAACGCCTGCATTGCTCGTTGCGGCTCATTCTTTCCCGCGGTGCAGTTTCCCCTCGTTGCGCCTTGTCATTAGGAAATTCAGATTATTCACATCCAGCAATCAATGCTAGAGCGTCCTTTTCTCAGAGAACGTGATAAAGGCAATTCGCGTTATGCAAAAATCCTGCAAGAACAACCTTCGATCATCGGAAGCTTGCAACGTCTCGGATGTGAGAGTACATTTATATCGCGATCGCAGAACATTATACGAATCTGCGTGATGCGATCCAGAAACGGTAGATAACAGTTTTTATGAGCTCTTGTTGATAAAATGTCAGGCGAAGTCTATGAAATTGACAAAAAATGTCTCCAATCGCTTTTTGATAACCTTAAGAGCATTTTTTCAGACTTCGTAACACGGAAATACTACGCTGTAAAAATTTTGTTTAAATTTCAAAAATACTTTATTGCAGATTTCACGATTTCTATGACTTGTATTAAATTTCAAAATGTGATTTTGAATATTCAAAACGCTGCTAATAATTTTCCAAAATTGTTTTGAATATTAAAATCAGTTATTTATATGAAATTTTATTAACTGGATTATTAAATTTTAAATTTTCATATGAAGATATTAAAAACATATTTTAAATTCACAATTGTGAAACCTACAACAACAAAAATTATAAAAACTACCAACTATTTTAACAGTGTAACACTAAGCAAAAAAACTATTGTAAATTTTCATACCTACACTGTTAAAAATAGTTGGTAGTTTTCATAATTTTTGTTTTTGTAGATTTCACTATTGTGAATTTGAAAATATTTTTTTTAATATCTTCATATGAAAATTCATAATAGATTATGAAAATTTAAAATTTAATAATCCAGATATTAAACAATATTATAAATAACTGATTTTAATATTCAAAACAATTTTTGAAAATTATTAGCAGCGTTATGAATATTCAAAATCACATTTTGAAATTTATAAGTCATAGAAATTGTGAAATCTGCAACAAAGTATTTTTGAAAGTTCAAAACAAAATTTTTACAGTGTAATAGTGCATGTTTTTGTATATTCTATTAGTTTATTGTTTATTATTATATTTCATTATATTACTGATATTTCCAAATACAAACACATAGGGCCCAATCACTTCTTTTGGACGGAATTTGTTGTCAAAGATCCAAGATCTTTGACAGTAAGAAAGAAATCGTTTAAAAATAAAACACTATATTAAGTGTTTTAAAAGGAGAGATAAAAGTGTTTTATTTTAAAACATTTGTTTCTGCAGTGAAAAGTTTTCAATTTATTGCTTTGGAGACGTCAAATGTCCCCTTAAATCAGGTATATTCCACCTAAATCAAATAAAATCCCTTGCTTCAAGTAAATCCTTGTTCCTCTGTCTAAATGTGGTGGAACTATTATATGTTTTGATATCGCTGGAATCGATTTTTAATAGTAACCAGTACACTGAAATCGATATCTGACGATGAACTTTTGAATCTTTTATTGATCTGAACAGTTGTCTTTTTTTAACTACACCCTACTATCCATATCAGCTCCAGATCCAATCGATATTTCGGAGCGCGTTCGATACTCATCGATACTGCTGAATATTTATTAATTATTTTAATGAAAATTGTTCAATATCTCTCGATCTATCAACGCTTTTACACGGCCTGGCTATAAGATTCGCATTCCTGCCGGCCGAGGAGGATATAAAATGTGCTCCTGACAACACACAAAACAAGAAGATTTTGCAAAAAAGACATTCCGGGAATTGTTATTTATCGGCATGTTTCGTTGAAATTCTGTTAGGTGCCGAGTATCTACATAAGAAGTTTATGGCGTTTCAGATGTATTCGAGTCTGCATTTAATTCGATCAAACACAAGGAAAGTGATTCCTGATTCATCAGAGGTTCGCCGGTATCGGTACAATGTTTTACGAAACTGAATGAAATTTACTGCAATCTCGGCAGATAATCGGGATAATTTATACACGGGTGAATAAGCTTGATAAAACATTTCATCGATATTTATAGACATGTCTGGGAAAAATCCGTCCTTAACGTCTGCACTGTGTCTACTATGATTGACTGAAAAGTCAAGCATGAGGACATTTAGATTAACTCGAATGTGTGCACCTTGATAACAAATTTTTTAATATAGAAGCATTATCGCGAGCGGCCAACGATATTCAAATCCACCAATCTTTCCGTGCCGACCGATAAGCTTCGGTGCCAATAAATAACTAATGAATAGTAATAAATACCGCCTGATTGCATCGGCACGTGATACAAAAAGCGTAGTCCGGTTTTGAACTTTAGATAATCTATCAATCACTGCAGGCGCTTGCAATTGCGTAGTTTCCCAAGCAAACCCACAATTATTAAAACACTACGAAAACAAGTGTTATTTAAAACACTTTCGATGAAAAAGACAGTAAAAAGTACCTGAAAGCAGCCATTTTTGAATGAAAAGACACTTTTTTGTGTCTCTTTCATCGAAAGTGTTTCAAAAAAGACACTTTTTTGCAGTGAACGAAAATCAAAAACCGTTCACTTATCGTTTCGAAATGTATTCATCTTTCTTGTATTTTTTCCTTCGTAATCTAATTTATTTTTGGAATTGAAATTTACAAATTTACTCTCTTTTAAATACATCACATTAAAAATTAGGCGTTTGGAATTATGAAGCGTTTTAAAGTGACACGTTTGTATAACGTTTGAAACACAAACGTGTTAAAATTAATTGAGGTTATGTTAAGTTTTTATTGATAAATGAGTGTAATCATCTTGTTTTATTGATGATAAGTAATTAAAATGACAATTTATTGAGATATCCTTCGATTTGAATGGCCTTGGATTAATTTCTTAAAAGATAATAAACAGCATATCCTAATATTCAAACATTTCTAAACGTTTTAAAAATCACTACAGTTAACACGACAAAACGTTTGAAAAGTGACTACAAATCCGTTTGAAATTTAAACACTTGTTTTTACAGTGATTTTTTACATTTTCTCGTCCAAAAGGAATTGCTAAAATCTAAAGGACATTATTTGCAGCATAAAGATGTCACGTGCTGGTTTTTAATGGAATCCTTGTTGGGCTACAATTGTAAAGGTCCTATAAGAAAAAGTTACACGACTGGTTGAAAAAGTGCGTCTGCCGGAGAATCCGTTTTTCGCTGATCAAACTATACGGTATCTTCTTTAAAGACACAATTATCCGTTCTGCTGCGTTGACCTTTCTATACAGCAAGTTTGTCGCCCCAGTAACATTACCATTATTGTATTCCAGCATGTAACTTTTTTATTCGAGTCTTGATAAAATGAAACTGCTAAACCAAAGGATAAGTTAGCCGGCAATAGCTCCCTCTCTCGTTGTCGCGCTCCCCACCCGGTTTGTCCCCACCAGCCGGCGTCCCCCAGTCGACACCCACAGCGTTTTCTCTCGGTTTTTCTCAGGCAAGCAGAGCCCGCGCTTCCCTCGACTCGCTCGTTCAAATACATATTTTACAGACATTCATGATGGCCGCCGCACATCTGTGCGAACCTGTCTGGCCAGCAAGTTCGCCCCTTCCGAGCAGCGCTCGCTCTTGACCAAGCATGGCGATCGCGTCTCCTCGAAGAGCCGATCAGCCGTTCGTACGCCGTTTCGTGTTTTTATAGATTGCGTGGATATCCACGGCCCGCCGATTACGCTGCAGTTTTCTCGAATCATTCAGAGTCTAAGCGCTAATTCCGCGGCACTCTGCGCGGCTCAAAACCGCAGCAGTAAAATGTCAATCTTGGTTATTGGACAGTTCCAAATGTAAAAGAAAGTGTGTGCCATTCGGTGCGAGTAGATGCAATTTCGTATTATTGTTAGTTTAATAGTAACCACGACGCTCATTCCGAATTGCCTTTTCCGCAGTTCGCAATGAGTTCTGAATCTAGATGGAAATCAAAAGACTGCGGAATTGATTGCGATTTCTTGCCAATCCGTTTTTGCACTGTCGAGCGCTGTACAATTCGCAATGATAAATGTAGAAAGAGGTCAATGAAATGGCACGTCGAAAGAAGATTCGGAAATAGTATCCGAGGCACGTACGCGGAGATTGTTTTTGACAATCAAACAAGAACGGCGGCGATTAGTGTCGGGAAATCAGTCAGTAGTGCGATTCTTTCGCGTCCAGTCGAATTTATTGCGGAGAAGAAACATGCAATTTCGCAATAAAATAAATTCATGCAATGTGTAGTAAACGGGTTACTGGCAAGTTACAGCTGTGAAAAATTATCCCCGATGAATTATTATGATAATTCGAAGCTCATATGTGTTAATTGATAATAACAGTCTGATAAAAATTTTATGCGTACTTCGTACTGCGATGCATTCAATGCTTTATGCTCCTAGCAATGAAATCCCGAAACTTATTGTATAATACGATTGTAATATGAAGAAATAAAAATGCCAGGAAAACACATTCAGGCGTACTTTGCGTATTGAAATTTACATTTTTATTCATTATTCATTCGGGTCAAGATTATTGACGTTCTTTTTGATTTGGAGTCGACTTATTTCGGGTAATTAATATAGTCGAAATTGCGATTTTTCAATTTTCTACAACGTCAACACAATATTGATATCCTTCACTGAACTTTAAATTTATCTACAAACAGTATGCATTCTTGAGAATTTAATTGAAATAATGCTTTCAAAGTGCAACTTTTGATTAGCTTTTAACCTTACAATGTCCTTCACCTTTACTTAATAAATGTTTGGGTCAAAAACGACCCAAATGTATGAAACCACTGTTAAATTTTTTTATTATTTCTATTGCTTTACAACTTATTTATTGTATGATGTCCTAACCCTTTCAGTCGCGACTTTTTCTGGAGTGGTTTTTAATCTAATTTTGATTAATTTTAATTGTTTGTGTACTTATAAAGAGAATTTCACTAAAAATAGAAAAATAAATTTTATTTTGTTTTTTGGTTGTGAAATAACTTCTTAATATTTTATAATTAATGACATATTTTTTATAATCTATAAACCGCGGACAATATATAGAGTCATTTGGTTTTACCTCAATTCATTAATTTGCATAATTTTTTTTAAATATTTGAAAAATTCAGGTGTGTCCATTATAATGGACGCGGTGACTGAAAGGGTTAAATTGAATTTTAACATAAGGAAATAATAAGATCTCTGCGAAATAATATAAGAAACATTCCTTTATTAAAAGAACAATTTTGAATAATAAGAATTTTTTATTTTAATAAGAATTGCTACAAATTATCGGTGATCAAAAATATGGTATTAGATGACGTTATTATAAATTTTGTTTAATTTTTCGGTATCTCTTTGCGCATTCAAAGTATTTGGAGTTGTATATTTGGTCGTTAATACAACCTTGATAACTAACATACACAGACGTTAAATTGAAAATAAATGTATATAAATGTATTAGGAGAAAAATTAAAAATTTATTTTGTCTTTATTATATTACATTTTCATCATGGCTTCTAGGATTTTATTTATTTCCAGTTTTGTTTGCATCATTTACTGTGGAATCTTTTAGTAGTCCCGCGATAATTCACGCTTACTTTTTACATTAAAAATTTTGAATTTCAAATATCATTTTGGATTGAAATAACATAAAAATCGAATTTATGCTTAAAGAATGCTAAATTTAAAAATATATTGAATAAATGAAAACGATGATTTTGTTGAAAATACCAATTCAAGTCAAGCATCAATAAATAAAAAGCCTAAAGTGCGTTTTATTTAGAGGGTTAATTGATTTATCATTTCATAATATGTAAATGATTTGATTCACATTATTAAATAAAATATATTAATTTTTAATGGAATAAACGTAAAATATATTTTTAAAAAAAATGTACATTTTTTGCTAAGCTCTATACGCAATAGTTACAATATCTCATAAAATAAATGAAATCTAGTTTGAAAGAAAAATTAAAGATATCAAACCCTTATAGCCAAGTATCGACTTAAATTTTGATACTCAAATTTTAAAATAAATATTATTATCATATAACCGACTTGTGTTCCCTTATAAAACTGAAACATATATGGGCCATATATGAATAACTGAAAAACCTATATGGATTTCTTGGAATTCCATATATGGCCATATATTCCCATATATAGCCATATATGGCCTTGTTTTTTAACACATATGAAATTACAGTTAACCGTATATGGACATATATGGTTTTCACAAATTCCATATATGCTTTTCATGAATTCCATATATGGGCCATATATGATAACGTGATTTACTATATATGCCTGATTTTTACTAGGGTTGTTTTGCTGCTTATTCAAATTCTTTGGAATTGACTGGTTTAGCAATGTAAATGTCATTGATGCCTTCAATTTCCATATAATGACAAACTGCATTCAGATCAGCAATGTTTATTAATTCTAAGTCATCCAAACGAACCCTTAATTTATATATATGAGGTATGAACATGTCATTTACGCTTGTTTTGAAAGCTTTTTCAGTTATACACTTATTCACTACCGCATAATGAGTTGACTCACAATTGCACATACGGAAACAATGACAGTTTGTTATTTTGATAAAATATTTAAGCATCGCAAAATTCACATTACCATCCAGGATATACGCAATACAGGCATTAATAGTTTTACGTCGGCGAGTATATGATTCAGCAACATATAAGTATTTCAATTTCAACAACCTACTAAATTTAAAAATTTGAATACTGTCAATTTGATTTAGATTCAACAACACTTGCAAATCTTCAGGTAAATCGTTCAATTTGTTGTAAGAGCCAATAATATATGTGTCATCATTTATTAGGTATCTTTTCAAACGGCCAACCTTATAATTAAGCCGTTCACAATATTGATATGGTTCTGAATCCTCTCTTAATTTCTCATTGTTGAGTGTTCTGATTGACAGAAAAGCTGACAGACCTTGACAAATTTGTAAATGGGGCGAATTTGTACCAGTTACTAATCGCTTCAAGTATCCATTTATATCTTCAAAAGGGAAGCATGATGCAACCCACAAAGGGCCAAAACAGGAAACATTATCAGGTAAATGCCGAACTAGATGGACATTGCTTGTCATATGCCTCAACGAATAGATCCCTTCATATTGACTAGACCACTCATTCAGAGCTTGTCTAGCAATATCAAGTTCTTCCGCGGAAATACTGTCTTGGTATAACAATGTTATTCCCAAAATTAACAACTTTAAATGTTCAAATACATTTTCGTCCATAATATCCTGCAGAATAGGCAATAAAAAATAAAAAAATAAACTTTTAATTTCGTGACCTTTAAAATACGCAAGGTGTTTTTCAATCGATCTAATTTGTCGTTGTAAAAATGACGGTGGCTTCAGATTCAGTAGCCGTTTGTCTACAAGAGTTAGGGAATTGATCAACGAAAATTCTACTGTACCATAACTTCTAGTAAATAATATTTTCAATGTTCGCTTCAAAACTCCTTCGAATAAGCAATGCATTGGGTCAATAACCGTTGTAGTGAGAAATTCATGAGCTAGAGAAGATATTATTGAATAACCCTTCACACCACATACTGTAAAATCCGATTCCATAGCTTGCTGAACGTGTATTCTGTGTTGCTCTTCGGTTCTTAAAATAAAATCTTCATGTTTATATACTCGATGATTTCTTGTTCCTGGATATATTTCACCTTTTTGTAAACATTTTTGGCAACCAAATTCTCCGTTGTATTGAACCATGTTTAGAAAAAGGGCTTTTGCAGGCGAGTCACAAAGTCCACAAATAATTACAGCACGGATGATAATTGGTTCTACTATATTATAAACATGCATCTGTACGCCCTCTGTCAATTGAATCAAGTCGTCATATAATACTCTCAAAATCTTATTGGGCTTAGGCTTGTGATCACCAAACCACAATGCCACCAATAATAAATTTTCTGGTCGCATACGTTGTGCAAATGGCAACTCGTTAACCACAAAGTAAATAGGCCAAATTTCGTAACTGGTTTCGAAAATTTTTAGACCATCCGTGAACCACGAGAAAGACAAATTATTTTGATTATCCAGTATATTACCTGGGGCACTAAGTCCCATATATATACTACCATCGAAAATGTCTTCATAACTATTCATCCTATTTCGTTGAAAGCGATGATTTAATGATAAGTAAAATCCTGGCCTATGAAATAATTTTTGCAACTGTGGTACAATTGGAATTTGTATGAAATAAGACGTTTTGGCATTATCTTCACAATTGCAGATACTTGTTTTGTTAGCTAAGGTACGGTAACAATGCACGCAATAATAGTGAAGAATGAGAGAAATGTACACATCTTTAAAACAAGAAAAAAATGTATATAATCCGTCCTGAATGACAAATTTGGTTGTGGAAGGTGAATACTTATTAGCTGTAGTAAATCAGTCACCATAACCTTTTTCAGTTCGTAGCGATAAATAAAATTGAGGATCATATAAGGCTTTCTGCGAGAGTCAGCGGAGCTCCGTTGTTTGGTGGTGTATCCATGGCCATAGGTCCTTGTTGTATTTCATCATTTTCAAAGTCTTGCAAGTAATCTGAATCACAAATACAACAACAGAATAATTTAATATATAATACTAGGGGGGCCTCGTACCCCTGTGCGCTTCGCGCACCAATCCCCATAATTATTGTAAAAGAGGGAACAACAAGTAAAGTGGGCACCCGTAATAAATTTAAATGTAAAATGAAAAGCTTAGTTATAAAATATTATTTACCCATCATATTTTTTTAATACTAAAAAGATCATGTATTATATGAACTTCTTAAAATCTTAGCTTTATTCTAATTGTCAGTTACATACAAAAGAATACTTATTAACTCATTCAGCCAGATTTTGAATCTACGTCACAATAGTGAGGTTACCTGGTCTAATCACAGAAAACTTAAGTGAGCAATCGCCGAATACATGACATTCAATATAGTGCTTTTCATCTGTTTCTGATTGGTCAATAGCTATCACGTGACGCATATTTCTACCACAACGAAAATTGTCACACCTAGACGGTTGAATATCTTTCTGGCTGAAAGACTTCTGGCTGAAAAAATTTAATGTAAATAAATGAAAAATTATGATCGGCGAATGCGGGAATCTATAATCCTCCAATCCATGGGTCCAATCCATGTTCCCCCGAACGCGGGAACTTTAAATGGGATTTAACATGTACTTGGTGCATTTTTCGGCATTTTAATGGATTGCGCAGCGAGTTTCCCTACAGTATAAACTGAACACATTCAAACTTCCCACACAACATTTGCTTCTGAGAAGTTGACTTGGCGTTGCCCCACAAGTCTCCTACGGGTGACTCGGGCGGAACCCCAACATCACGCATATTACCACCAATTTCCACAGCAAATTGTACCGCCAAGACAACACATTTGAGTTGCCGCGGAGGATCCGCGGCGGTATCGCGATGGAACTTGGAAAAAATAAAAAAAATTGCAGTTCGCTGGGATCGAA
>JABFPD010000789.1:0-10116 GCA_022817545.1 Cremastobaeus sp. ZL-2020 | reverse complement strand
TATTTTTTACTTGCAACATATTCTCCCACAAGCAAAGAATCGGCCTTGCTTTAAAATTTTAACATAAATATTTTACTTAATTATGAAAAAGTAAAAAACACTAACTCCGGTGCAGTAGCACTTTGATTACCTCTTAAAGTACCCATCCTTGGCATTCCAAAATCTTTGCAGTTTCCTGAAGTCAGCTTTTCGAGGTTTCTTTTTTAGCTTCTTGCACATCTACATGAGAAGATAAATATAATATGTCACCTTGCAAGAAATATAAAATGAAAAAATTATTATTTAGGGGATTGCTCAAGCATAATTACTAGTTTATTGTTTTTTTAATTTACTGTAATTAAACGTAATTTTTTTATAATATAAACATAACTGGGTGTTTTTATCACTTTCAGAGAATATTATTTTCGAAACAAAATTAAAATATTTCCTTTTGTTTTTGAGGTGGAACAATTTCGAATGCAAGTCCTGCGCCAGATTATTGCAGTAGAAAATTTAATTTCGTAATTTATTAGAATCGCCCAATTGCTTAGAACCGCCTGATATATTTTTCGAAAGTTAAAAATGTATATTTTCAAAAACAAATCAAAAGACATTAATCCGTGAACCTAGACTTGAGTAATGCTCTTAAGCACAACATTTATATTCCGCATGAAACGGGATATTTGTAATTGAAAGAACAACGGAATTTTTGTTTCACTGCCCATTTTAAGCACGCTATAGGTGGTTTAAGAAATCTTAAAAAATTTAAGAAATTCTATTATGTTTATGGGCTTTTTTCGACACCACTTGTGACACGGTAGAAATAATATAAAAATTGCAAGCGGATTTGAAAATTAAAAAAACATTATAAAAAATCATCATTTTTAACATTTTTATTCAAAATAATCTAATCTGAAAATACCCAGGTTTCTGATATACATGAAAGAAAATATGTTATTTTTCTGCGAACACTATGTTGCTTTAATCATTTTTATTGCAAGATCTAGGGTAATACTCTAGAGTATTAATTTCGTAGAAACGTTTTTATGCATTTAAATACTTTCACTTGTACAATTGCTGAAAAAATATATTACTCATAATATGGATTAAATATTTTTAGGGTAAAAAAATGGTACCATAACGAACAACGAGTCTTTAGATGAAGAATCGAAGGAAACTTCAGTGATATTGTCCACAGTACTGACAATAATAGTAGACAAACATTTAAGGTTATCCCTTGTGGTTAACATATTGCCACTCCCTTTCTCGCAGAAAACACTCTCTTGAAATGAACTCCAAGTTTCTTTAAAATTACGTGAAGAAACCAAGCGAAGTTATGTACCAAACGATAATATAATGTAATTAACAGCAACGCTGTCAAATTATGATCGAAAACAAGTGTATAGCGATATTACAAATTCCAGAAAGATATCGAAAATGTAAGAAGACCCTGCGACGTATACAAATCTCATGGCCAACATTTCTAAAAAAATTTATCTAGGATTAATATACAACAAAGAAACACATACATTTAAAGAATATTAAAAAGAACAATTTGGAGGAAATTAAAAACTATATATATTGTAACACGGTGCGCGCTACCCGGCGACGAACGGGTACGCGGGCGACCGATTACGCAACGGGACGTGGGTTGGGCGCCAGTCTGTCGAAGACAGACAATCACAACATCACACAATCTCTTTACATTGGCCTTTATTGAACTCATTACGCGCGCTCGTACACAATGCGCGCCGTGCCTTTGTTCGGCTCCGCGACCTCCGCGGAGGTCGGGGTGCTGGTCTGCCGCAGCAGACACCCTGCGTCACCGCTGAGACTGGGCGCTTGTACGCCCCGTCCCCGCTCGACGCGATCTCTTCATCGGCGTTCGGTGCCGGCCCTTGCGACCTCGTCGCTCGCTCGCACACCGCACGCTTACCTGGCTGGTTGTCCGTTGGTGTTGGCGACCTACGTCGCGCGCGGCGTGAACCACGCGGCGCTCCTCTGGACGACTCAGCTCTCTCCAATGGCGAAATTGGACCTTCGCAGCCTGGTGCTGCGGCGGCGTACTCCACGCGGCCCTGGTCCTGTCGTCACGCAGCCAAGTGCTGCGGCGGCGTGCTACCACGCGGCCCCGACGACGTTGCTGTAGCAGCCTACGCTGCGGCGGCGTTCTCGACGCGGCCTCTAAGAGGACGTAGCCTAGCGCTACGGCGGCGTACTCCACGCGGCCCGTTCCTCGCTGTTCGTCAGTCCGCTACGGCGGACGTAACTGTTCTCGTCGCGCGGCACACGACACTCTCCGTGTCCACTTGAATCACCCTGGTGATCCGATGACTTCGGCTGCCTCTGGGCTGCCTCACTCTCGGAACTTGGCGTCTTCTATCGGCGAAACTAAACGCTGCGGAAACAACCGTCTCGGTTCGCGGTCTAAGTGCGACTCTCAAATGGCGGATCGGCGGGAAGCTCGGCGCGCCTGAGATGGCCGCTCTGCTTCTCGCCGTCGCCGTCAATCTGGAGGGCGTGCCAGTCGGTTTCGTTCTCTCGAACGTCCCCTTGTCACAGTGTATATCATATTTACATTAAATTTATCTAAATAATAGGGGGCTCCGCCCCCTGCGCGCTACTCGCACCAACCCCCGATGGAGTGTTTACTATTTCTGTTATCTTATATATGAAATATTTCTATACTTATCCCTGTTTTATATGTTACATTTAGCAGGATTTACTAATTATTTGAAATAAATAGAATTTTCTATATATGTATAATTAAATTGAGATTTATCAATATAATAAACAATAATAATTTATTGAACATTGATCTCAATCAAAAATTAAAAATGAAATTTTGCAAAATTTGATATATTATATTATTAATATCAATACAAGAAATAGTAAAAACATTTTTAATATAATTCCTTTAAAATCAACAAATCATGTTTAATTGTTATTGTCACTTGTTATTTAAGACTCATTATGACTAATTTGTTTACTATTTTTATGCATTGATTATAAAATATCTTTTTTGTTTACACGTTGTTTTTTTAGCGAATGCACTGTGTTTTGTCAATCTGTCTAATTATTTTCTAGACAAATTGATACATTTGTCAATAGGTCACTTGTCAATAGGTCAACAGATTTAGCAGAAAAATCATGCAGTTTCTGCAGGTTTTTTTGGTTACTATGTCAACGCTTATTATGACAGGAACAACCCGCAGAGAACATAAGTTTCTGGAACGTAAATAACACGTAAAAATAACGTCGAAACGTATTTTTTACGTATCATTTACGTTCTAGGAACTTATGTTCTCTGCGGGAATATAGACTTCTTACATTGATGTATTTTATAAATATAAAGTTACTTATTAAATTCATAAAAATGAAATAATGCAATAATATTAAAAATATTTTTTATAAAGCATTAATTAAATAATTAATTAATCTGTGATAAATATTTAGCTACTTCTTTTCCGTCCCGCTAGGACTGCAGGCTTCATAATACATTTTTAGCAGGATTTCATTTGCATGGTAAACCCTACAGAAACTGCATGGTAAACCTGGCAAAACTGTTGTTTTTTTTTCTCAGTGTGGTATCAAATGAAACATACATTTTGAGAACAACGACATTATTTATACGTTAACATGCCATTTAATTAATGGAATTTTTAAACAATTAAAAATTTTTTGGGAATGGTTTATAGAATATTAAAAGCACTCAACTGGTTTTGACACAGTCCTGTATAACTTATTTGGTTAATTCGAAATTTACTCACTTAACTTAATCTTTTTTTCTGAAATAATAGCTACAATTAGAAAATATGATTTTCGTTTGCCAATTTCGGATCATTTTATATCCGATTTCTTATAAAACTTTAACCAAGGTCACACGTTGAATATTTAGAGTTCGATGCCTACTCAATGACTTTTTTGTTTTATATGGAAATTCCTCAAATGAACAACCAAGTTTTCCTATGGAATTTCAAAATAGAGAGTAAATAAATTTTAAAAAATGGAACATTAATTCTGCCGACTGTACAGTTTGCAACTGTACAGTATGCCTGGTCTTTTCGATAGTTGCCTTCTTTTTTTGACATGTATGAATGCCATTAGGTCAGAAAGAGATGGCAACTGTCGAAAAAACCAGACATATAAGTTGCTAACTGTACAAACATAATCAAGTTTGTTTTCAGATTTGACATAAGAAAAGTTGTTTTATTATATAGAAATTCGACGTTTTATTTAAATTAATTATTTATTCAATACAATTGTAATTATAAATATTGATGCCGATTTTTCATGAGCTCCGCCCACAGCCACAGTAGATCCTCAGCTGGAAAATGAATTAACTTTATTTCTATATTTATAAAAAATAATTTATTCAATATTATTAATTTTTATTTAGATACGAAAAATTAAAAAATACATTTTCAAGAAACGCTTTTATTTAACATACTATTATGAAATACAAAATAAATTTGTTAAAATATGTTAAATATTATACATATAAACGGTCAAATACAAACAAATGTATATTATTTTTATAAAAAAAATCAAAATCGTCACAACATCCAGCAACTCCCGGTGCCAGCGTTTATGACTTAATATCCAACTTTGGCTATCTTAACGGCAAAAGTGGTGTTGTTATATAATAAATAGGTTACTTACTTTTAATATTCATATTAAAGTTCAAATTAATGAATTCTGTTAGGTCGAGAAAAAATATTTTCATCCATCTTGGATTTTGTTCAAGTGGCGGATTTTCGTCAATGATTTGCAATAAAAATTGGATAATTTTTTCGTCAAGCATTTTATCTCGCCTATATTAAAAATAATAGGAAAGAGCATGATTATTTTCATTATTCATGCTCTCATTAATTAATAATAAAACAGATAAAACCCGGTACAATCGACGTTTCGTTGTTTTTGAAAATTCACTGCAAAAAATAGCGCACAAAATGCGTTTAAAATGTGTCTTACAATGAAAGAACACAAAGTTATAAAAAACGTTTTAATGATTTAATTGTTCAATATATTAATATGTATACGTGTTTTAGCGTTAAACGCCTCATACGGGATAAGTTTAAAAAAAGAAGAACATCAACTCTAAAACACATTATGTGTTTTAAAATCAAACAAATATTGAAATAATAAACACTTGGACTGTAAAAGACGAATAGTGTATAACACACAATTATGAATTTAATCGCTTTTAAAAACACAACATTTTTGAATTTCCTGTCTTTCTTTACTTTATTGACAGGTGTAGATTAAAAAGAGGGAAAACATTCAAAAAACATCCAGCCATTAATTTGGATTAAAAATTTCGTATAAAAATATTAATTACGTTTGGCATGCATCCCTGGAAAATGTCACATGATAGATTTGGTTTTCTTTAAAAATATTTTATAATTCCAAACCTATTGGAATATTTTCACTCGGGATAACGTCACTAAAAAATTTACCAAAACAAGAAATGGAAATTATTTAAAAAAACACTAAAAAGTGCCTAAAAAGAATTAATATTTTAATAAAAAGACGAAACGGCGATTGTAACGATTTTCATTTGTTTTATTATTGAAATAAAAATAAATCACTACTATTTATTTAGTGTTTAGTATAACTATTTAAAGAATACTATTACTAAGCTCAAATAAAATTACGGATCGCATGCAAATTCACGAGAACGGTTGTTTGTCAACACAAACGTGTAATCGTTAGTACGGCTTGCCGTAGCAGCGCCGTACTTGGCCTACCTGGTGGTCGTGCTCGATGATCTGCGTTGAGCTTCTCCCTCTACAGCTCCTCTCCTGGCCTGCTACAGTGCCTCGATGCCGCTCCGCTTGACCCTGGGTGGCACAACATCGAGTATGTTGCCGATGTCTTGGCACGCGCGGTGATCTGGTCACGAGAACCTCCTGGCACTCTGGTGTCTCTTGAGTTCCTTTCGTCGCACTCGCGCTGCGTTTTCCCAGTCGGCACTTTGTCTCTCGGTTTACCGTTTTCAGTTTCTCGCGTTTTAGTCGCCTAAATCACTCCCGTTCGTCTCAGTATTGAGGTTGCGTCCGTGCACTCGCGTAGTCGGAACGACTCTGTCCTCGCGCGCGATTCTCGCGCTTACGCTCGCGGCACTTTTGGGCGGGGCAGTAGATGGCGCGCACTGGATCGAATACCAATAGTGTTGCCACTTGTGGCCACACGTTACAAAACAAATTTTTTTAATTCGGTATGTCGTTGTTTATTTCAAAACCAGCTAAGTCCAATTTTTTTAAATATCTTATGTGAAATCTCATGTATAAGATTCGATGTTATCAGTTTTTCATGAGATACGAATACTTTTATGCATTGAGTTTCAATTATGAGTGAAATTCGTAGCAGATATCAGTTTATCGCAATTTTCTCAAAATTTAAAAACATGGACTTTGTGGGTTTTGCATCTAAGCACTTCATATAAGAGATAAAATATTCTTATAACCAAATATCATATATAAGTAAAAAATATTGTTTATAATGCTTTTCTGATACTAAACAATCATCAATGTATGCCTTTTAACACAATATTCACTCTACAGACAAATTAGTTATTGTCCAATTTGAACGCGATCTAGAACGGTGCTCGACTGGTAGACGGTAAATTCGATATTACATTCAAATATGCCGCAAAAATAAAATGTAATAATATCTATTTATAGTTTTGATTAAAAGAATTAATTAAAAATTTATTCACTAAAGTTTACATTAAATAAGTTTAAATTAAATAAATCTATTATCTGTGTACTCAATACACGAAGCGACCGAAGGAGGGCTAAAATCAATTAGTAATATTGCATGCCTGGAACCTTGAGTTGTGAAAAAATTAGATGTCTATATAAATTGCTAAAAGATGATAAATTCAAATATTGCAGAGAGCAATTGATAATTATAATATTTTCACTGAGTATATTTGAAATAAAATATTCACGGGTAAAGCATTTATGAGATAAAAAATATTTCCCAATCATATTCGAGCGACTTTTTATGCATAAATCTCTGTATTTCGGGGACCTAAGAAAATTTGTTGTGGCTGAATGTTAACGATTGTAAGTCGAAAACAGAAGCCGGAATTATTGGTGTATGTGAACATGAGTAAAAAAACAAATTCACTTCTTGATAGTTTATTGAACAGAATATAATAATGCACGTAAGTCAGTGCGACAAATAGCTGTGCCAAAAAATGTAAGACAAAAAAGCTCTAATCTAGTAAAAACATCAACTATGCGAAAGTCGTGGGGTGTACAGAAATGCACTGCAGCCGAAATGTTATTCGAGTTAGACACTTTGAATAATAATTGATAATTGATTCTCACATGAAATTGTCGCTTCATATATACTATTTCTTAATGACGTAGAACAAACTAGAACAATCCAGAAATAATAGTGTCTTTTCAAAACGTATAACATAAATGATAATAATGTGAATTGACTTTCTAGATTCTTCAATTTTGAGAAATATGACAAACTTAAATTAGCGCCGTTATATAAATATAGATCATTTAAAAGACAAATTAAAAAATGAATTAGTTATTAATAGCTCTATATAATAATTACATTCAAAATAAGAAAACATTTTAATTTAAAACACTTAAATTCTAAACAAAATGTCTTTTCATGGAGAACACGGTGCAAAACACGGTGCAAAATGTGTGTGTCAAAAATGAACTCCACTCATCAATCCGGAGCACAAATTTATGTGACGGCACTTTTCCAGATGTAATGTATCAGCACAAATCTGATTATTCTGCAATGCCCGATATACGTTTTCAAAATAGGCCACAGTTAGCAACGCAGGACCCTGTTTTAAATTCATGTGAGGAAACGGACAAATATAAGCAGCTTTACAATAATATCAATGGTAATATGATTGAGAAGCTAAAACAAATTCAAATTTTAAAATGTATTTTGAAATGACAATTATTAACAGAAAATATTATTGACTCATATTGTCATATTACAGATTATTATAATAGCTTTTTATTAAGCATGTTGATTACCTTTGATTACATCGTTTTGAGGCTAGACTTCAGGAGTAATAATAATTAATTACTTTTGTTTGTAATTCTGTTTTGTATATAAAAGTTTATATACAATATGTAATTTGATTTCGGTCTGACAAAATATTATCTCAAAAACAAATTATGTTGAAACAAAGAGATATACCGAGAATGCAATTGTTAAATTATGTAAGCTTTATTATTCGAATATATATTGTGAACATTAACATTAAAATATTTTAGTGTTCAGTATACTTTTTTAATTTAAGGCTTAATATAGCAAAAAAATTAGGTACTATTACTAATAAAATAATTAAAATATAAAATTAATATTTCAGGTACAACAAGAAATGTCGACAGTCTTCAGGAAGGAAGCAACAGAACTTTATCAACATACAATATTTCTACTAGCGTTGAATGCCAAAAAATATATGCCTGTGCACAGCCAAATTTGATACAGCCCACAACTGAGGATACGGATTTACACACAACTGAAGATGTAGATCACTCGAAACAACACTGTGACATGGTGTGCCATGGTAATGATATTGCAAAAATACAGGAGGAAAAAAAAGTTTACTATCCTATTATGTTTCATATAGGAAAAGTAACAACGGAGCATTTGAAGCATATGATCCAGGCATACTGTTTACGTTTCAATTCAAATAAACAGGAACGACAACAGCTTGTAAATTTATTTAAAATTTGTGCAGGCCCAAGTTTTTCGAATTTCAATTTATCTTATGATATTTTTTACCAGAATGTTATGATTTAATATGACGACATAATTACATACCACTTTTATTGTCGATGCTGTTATAAACTACTTCTTAGTTCAGCAAAATCAACTTAATGGATTCAACATCTTTCATTATTTCTTGCTGTAATGTTGAAAATGTTATTAATATACATTCAAGTCATTTCTTCATTTCCATTGACATGATGCAGCACATTAAGTTATTACTTGAAAATGAAGACATTAAAAAAAAGTTATTGAGTAATATGCAACAAAATGTACATTCAAATGATAGAATTTCAGATGTTAACAATGGACTTTGTATTCCGATCTAAAAAGTAAAATTGAGAAATTTCTTTCCATTAACGTAAGCAAAGATGCTGCACAATTATTTCAAAAGTCAAAACGAAAACTTTGGTATATTCAATTTATTTTGAACGATTTGCCAAGCGAACTTCGTTTCAAGCATGTACTATTAGCTGGAATAATGGTTGTAACAAGTGATCCTCGATCAGAAATGATGGATACATACATGAAAGCTTGTCTAATTGATCAATTAGACAATATTTCTTGCAATCAAGCGGTTATACTTCAGGAAGACAAGAATATTTCTCATTGTTATGATGTAAAAATAATATGTTGTTGTGCTGATGCTCCAGCAAAAACACTAGTTCAAAACAAACAAATTAAAGTTCAATGGTAAATTTGGTTGCACGTTCTGCTATCATGGTGGCAATTATTCTGGCTCTATGAAATTCCCGCTACAAATGAACGAGGAAACGATAAGAACTAGAGAAACACATGCGTGCGATGTAATGCTGTTCCTACAGTATAAGTCAACATTAAAAGCAAACGGAGTAAAGGGTCCTACTGCGTTGGGGTCATTAGATGTTTTGGATATGGTATGGGGATTCCCCATTCTCTACATGCATACCATAACATTAGGTGTTACAAAACAAAACCGAGAAGTGTGGGTAGCTAACAACATATTACCAAAAAACGTGCGTGAAGCAATAGATGAAATTATTCGAAGTATCAAACCTCCTCGAGAAGTTTGTACCAAACCTGTGCCATTTTCTGAGGAAGGGCAAATGAAAGCTAAAGATTATACGCCTGGCCCACGCTTTGATAACGCCACCTGGCAATGAATATTTTCGTTACGAAAAGTCACATAAAGGATCATTAATATAGTTTTACGTCTAAATAAATTACATTTCATATCTTTAAAACCACGCGTAATAATAATTTCAGTCATTTCATCTAATTCATATAAATACCTTTTTCTGTGCACATTTGTTTCTAGTTTGTATTTGCTGCGAAAGTGTCTTTCGGTGCCCCCAGCGCCCCTCCCCCCCCGCGCCCCACCCGCATTCCCCC
>JABFPD010000788.1:0-10115 GCA_022817545.1 Cremastobaeus sp. ZL-2020 | reverse complement strand
AACTTGATATAAATTGAAGTGCCCAATTGCTACTCGCTTAGTACCTATTTCTACTCTACTGATTTTAAATTATTTACAATTAATAATTCGTCTCTGTTTAAAGTGTTTATCGATAATAGAATACATTTGCTACAATTTTGTCCCTTTTGAAACCTCCCAAAGATATTATTTATAACAACAAATTAGAAAATGAGTAGAAATTGGGTCTTCCACCTTAATCGAATAATCGAGGTAAACTTTCATAGGTGCATTAAGCCTTTGCACAACGGGCTAGATTTTTTGGCAGTCAGAAATCACCTGCGTATGATCTTCGTTCGGGATCCTTAATGTGAGCGAATGCTTCGGATTGATTAACTTCCGTCTGGAACTGTTTGTCTTTGTTTCCCGCATGTGGAGCGAGGTAGGATAAATACAGGAAAAGAGGGATGCTTTTATTATGGCCCCTGATTAATCTGGCTGCTTCGTCGGTGAACAAATTAGTGGTGTATGTACCATTGGCGGTCCAATCGATAGTCATATTCGACCTCATGTCATAACCCGACCAATTGTTTCTCTGAAGTGCGATTAGCCATTATAGATATGTGTCTTTCAAGCTTCGATTGTTTGAGAGTTTCGCGCAAACCATATTCAATGGATGATTTTCGATTCTGATTAAATTCGAGCAGTTGAAGCGAAATAGCTGTCGAAATTACAGCACTGCGAAACGAAGCTTAACCGACATTCGATTATCCTTAACTTATGAAATAATGGATAGTAAAAAAGCGAACCGTGTCTTCGCTGATGTGCGAATAATAGTCCTGGTGGCTCGTCCAGAAGCCGTAATGCGAGTCGAAGCCGCGATTGGTCGGCGTGTACTCTTCGAGACTGAAGCCCAGCTGCCACTTGCCTATGGCATGCGTTGCGTAACCGACTTCTTTCAAGTACTGCGCATTTGTTAATATACATAATTTTATTATCAACAGAATTTGCGTTTAAGTGATATTTATAGTTAAGTCGTCTTTACTTGGGGAAGTAATTTTTGTTTACTAAGTAGCCCTCGAGGCTCTCCGTCGAGAATCTCGGCATGCTGTAAGCCCAAATTAATGAAATGCCTTCCAGTTAGCAGAGATGCTCTGGTCGATGTGCAAGATGGCCCAATGTAATGATCATTAAAAATAATCCCGTTGTAAGCTATCGCGTCGATATTAGGAGTCGGTATTTGATTGGACCCGTGGAAACTCACGTCGTTCCAGCCCTACATTTTTCAACCAGTTCTCATCAGTTTTCTCATTACACTGTTACAATTTTCCGCAATTTTTTATACTTTAGTAAAGTAGCATTCTGAAGGCGAATGCAATTATATTCAATTAAAAATCTCTCAGAAGACATTTTGAAAATTTGCAATTTCAATTGAAACTTTTTAATGAGTTCACAAAATTTAATTGCGACAGTTAAATTAAGTAGGAGCAAGAACTCACCAAATCGTCGGCCATTAAAATAATAATGTTCGGTTTCCGTGAGTTACTCGAATTCGAGTCTTCGGTTTTATTTATCGTTGTTGGCGGGACCGTCATGATATTCGACAAATTAGCGGGACTCGTGTGGACCGGAAACTTGGAGAAGCAAACCAACACGAGATACCCAATCACTTTCATAACGAATTTCACAATCATCGGCGGGCTCTGACACAAAAACTGTTTGGTGCCACTTATAATGAGAATAGCGACCCCTTTTGCAACAACAAAGTATAGCGGAAAAGTGGCGACGCTTTAGGTCGAAAATTAACTTCGTATCGACGTTATCGTAGCTTATTTGAAACGAGGACTATTGTTATTAAAGGTTATATAAGTATTTATGGCGAAAGGCGATAAAAAGTTTATTGTTATATTATGTAAAGTAAGAAAAGGGGAAAAGCGGAGTGGAAAGTGCATTCGAGTACACGACAATTTGAATAATTTATTATGAAATCAAACAAAGTAATTAACAGCTGATTGTTGTCAAGTAAATGAGCAAACATCATTAATATTAAGTTCGTAATTCCGAACTATAGCTGCACATTATTTGAGGCCTTGACAAAGCTAGCCGTCGATCAACTCTTACATAATCTCGATGTTTGCTGTATTAAAATTCTAATGAAACAATGTTTCATCGTTGGTTCGTTCGTTTGAATAATTTATCGAATATTCATGATTATAAAAATATCGGATATGTATATTGATATGTATACATTTCTCGAATCGGAGGTAGCCCAAAAAGTTGTCTTCTTTGAATAAAATTGTGTGTTCCAGTTCACTATTCACTCGAGCGGGCAAGCAACTGGTCCACCGGCGTTATCGTCAGTTCGGTTACCTATACAAGCAGTTTCCAAAAATTAACATCTAGCAGTTAATTGAATGAATTAAATCAACCCTTTCATGCCCGAATTTTTGGGAGCCAGAATATGTGATTCCTTCAATATTTTTACATTTCTATAGCTTCAAAAAATAAAAAACAATGCTCGTTTTTTCAAGGTTTTTTACATTTGAATAACTTAAATGGATAATCAATGGGATTAAATGTATCATAACATGTTCAATTCAACAAAACGAATCGTTTGTACATAATTTAAAAAAAAAAACATAATTATGTGGGCAAATTTTTACAATTTTGAAAAATGATACACCGGGCATGAAAGGGTTAATGGAAGTAATTTATGTCATGATTCAATTAGATTGGAAATCAATCAGAATAAAATATAAACATACCATAACGTGTTCTGGAGTGCCAAGAGCGTAGAGCACAGCCTCTGCGATGTCCGAGGGGTTTAAAATTGGCACCTTATCAATTATGGCCGGTGAAATAACGACGTCGATAATCATATCAGTGCGAACTGGTCCGGGACTGATGCTCTGGAAATTGAATGATTAAACTTTTGAAAGTGGTACAAATAAGTTGTATAATACACATTAAACAAGCACATTGGGATTCTGCTGAGTTTGTACAATTCATCATTGAATGTTGAAATTACCCTGATAATACAAAATATTTTAAGGTGATCTTGAAATATTATTTTTGAATTTGCATTTGCCCCTAAAAATATGTTTCAGCCCTTTCAAAATAGAAGAAATTTTTTTCATTTTTAATAACTTAAATGGATTATAAAATGTTCGATTTGGCTAAAACAATCTTTTATATATATTGTTAAGACAGAAAAATATAATTACACGGTCAAATTCATCCAATTTTAAAAAATCACAATTGTATCATATTTTACAAACCAATCATGAAAGGGTTAACAATATTTTTTGCATAAAAACAATGTGCAAAATGTGTAACACAATTTAAATGACCTATGTTTCAAACATTAGAAAACTCAGAAATAATATGTCGCTTTTTTTCGACTTGAAATCGCAATATTTGCGTTCAATTCATTCTAATATAACACGAGTTAATTCTAATTCTGATATATTAGTAGAAATCGTTTAATATTATTTGAAATAATCTAAACCTGCCAATTTTGTAGATTATTTAAACATATTTAACTAATTTATACATCATAAGTGTAAATAAAGTTTCATTAACCGATATTTCACTAAGAGAAATCAGTTTAAGATCAACTGAGTAACTTATTTTAATTCTCTATTCAACTGCGAAATCCAGTTAGAACAACCAAAATTTTCAGTTGCAGCAACTAAAAAATTGTATGGAGTCAACTAACTTTATTATTTAATTAACCCTTTTCCACCAGAAGTGTCATTTTAGACTAAAAAACACAGTAAATAGTAATTTTAACGCAAATTGTATAAAAAGACATTTTCCAAAAAATGCAAAAATGCATCTAAAAGTTTTTTTATTTTTTGTGTTTTTGCGATTATTTTGTAAATAAAAAATATTTTATCGTAAAAGACTTGTAGAATCGCTTGAGATACTCCAGAACTATCGATTAAAAGTTTTAGAAATGTAAAAATAACGAATTATTCTATCAATTTGTCATAAAAACTTTTTTTTCTATATGTTACATATATATATATATATATGTAAAAAAATATATATATGTAAAAAAACATATATGCTACGTTGGTAGGAGGGGAGCGTTAACTGTACCAAATAATATTTTTTTCAACATAATTTGTAAATAATTAATTCTACCGAGTACTAGATCAATATATAGCCATACTATACCTCTTTATTATGTTTTATTATGTTTAAATATTTTATGTATTCTATTATATGTATTCTTTCTATTTAAGATTATCATGTACAAAAAACAGATTCTATTGATGGGAATGTTTGTATTGCCAGAAAAAGATATCCATTTGCTGTAATGCGACTTTTTTATCAATATAAATCATCGTCTGAGTATAATTTCAGCTTTCTGAATTCGTACATAAAAAGGGAAGTCAATAATTTTTCGTTTTCGTTATCTCGAAAACGTGCAATGGTTACTTTTTTTGGAAGAGTATACTTACAGTGATCTTAATTTTCGTTCTCGCAGCATTCAGTTCATTCCTCACTGAAGCAGTCATACCAGTCACTGCATATTTAGTGGCACAATAGAGATTCAAGGGCATGTGAATCATTGGAGCTAAATGCCCGGCCACACTATAAAAATTTCAATTAATCAGTTTAAGAGGACGGCTTCTAACTAAGAATGAAAAGTGATTTTCTAATCAAACAAATATATTTGTTTGAATTCAAAATAATATATTATTTTGAAAAATACTGAAAAAAGTTTCACTTTTTTCCGAATTTTTTTCGTATACTTTTTTGTAGACCGTTAATGAAATTAGTCTATTAATATTATTTGTCGCAATAAATTTAAATGTGTAAAAATTACTTTATTTTTTATCCTTATTTTTATCTTTATCGGTTACACGATAAGAGGTTGCCGATGTGTCGATAGATATAATTGATTAGTTTCGAATTGACGTTAATAAATCAGAATAGACTTTATTTTAGTAACATAATTTGATTAATTGAACAACATTATAAACAATACTGAATTCGATAAGGTTATGATCAATCGAACATAAGGATAAATACTCACTATGCAAAAATTATTAATTAGTAATGCAGAAGAAATTTAAGTTCAAATTATTTCTGACGAGTTAATACTCATTATTGTAAGAAATTATAACTATTATTTTTCTACCACTGATATTAGTTATTAGTTATATTTTATGTATCTATAATGAAAGACGCGTGTTTTATAAAATAAATATTGTTTTTTATCAATATACTCAGAAAAAATAATCAAGGAATTTACTATGTAAAATAGTTGAGAGATAATTTCCCATTAGTAATATCTCGCTTTTTTATATAAAATAAATGTATTTTATATCGCGAAAATTGCTATGTTTGATAGTAATTTTTTCCAGTTTTTTCTAATTTTACTATAAAATATAATAATTTTCTCAAATAATATATCTCAACTTTATTATTTTTTATGAAATTACAATTAACTCTTTAACGCCGGGTGTATCATATATGATAGAATCGTGATTTTTGAAAATTGTAAAAATTTAATCAGATAATTATATTTTTTCGTATTAAAATCATATATAAACGGTTATTTTGGTTTATTTGAACATTTTAAAATACATTTTATATGATATTGGTGTTTCATTTTACTGAATAATGAAAAAAAGAATGTCGAATAATGAAAAGTTTTTAAAAGTTTTTTATTATTTTTTCGAGTTATTAAAACCTAAACATTATAAAGCTATTATATTTTCGATGATAAAAAATGAGTGGCATTAAAAGGTTAAATCAAACGTTATCAGAAACACATTGAAAGGGCTATTTCTTACGCACATGTCCACATTTTTATATAAGTATAGATTTTTTCGTAATATAAACATTTTCCATGTAAGACAACGAAAATTATAATAATTGAGGGCGCTTAGCACCGAGTATAAAGCGGTCATTTTTGTGCCGAGGGCCAGGGCGAAAAAACTTGTTTAGTAGTTCTCACCTATTGATATTAAAGATGTGACCTTGTACGTTGCGCTTTCTCATCGATTTTACAGCTTCCCTAGTGCAGATTGCGTACGCTAATACGTTCACGTTCAAGATTTCACGGAAACTTTCCGTCGTGCTCTCTGAGGAAGGAAAATATATCTTATATTAGTTCTATTGTAAAAATAATCCGTCGATAGCTTTCTTCAGCGCAATGAGGATAAAACAAAACGGTTATTATGCGTTATATATTTTTTGCAACTTCGCTGAATGTATAAATCCATACATCATAAATGTCATCGTGCAATCAATTTGTTTTCCATTCATCTTCGAGCGGATAATGCAATGAAAATACATAATCGTGGACTATCTTCACCAGCCGGTTTTTAGCGATTATTTTTTCAAACTTTCTGAAGGTCAGAGTGGCACGATCATATGTTTCTTGTAAAGCTCGTGCATGGATGTTATTAGAGTTAATGAGGTCATTCTCGCGATACTCTTTAGATTGGAATTGCAATAGTGTTCACCGACAGCGCACTTTGTTTTAATTTTTTATTGGTAGTTGCTACGATAATTGTACGCCGAACGCAACTGCAAAAAATGTAATTATAGAGTGATCCAACCGTTTACCTCAAGGGAAATTGATTCAAGTTCACAAAGATTATTTCGAATGACCAACAAAGTTAATACCTTGGATATATAAACAACAACAAATTATGTAAACATTTTTTGCGTTTCCCGTTTATCTAGGATTAGTGACTGTGTACTTAGTTGAAGGAATTTGGTAATTTCATTTTACGAAACTTGATTTAATTTGGCTACTTTTATTCGCAAATCCTCGCCGTGAATCTGCGCGGCATCGATTTTTATTTAGGTCTGGATGTATAAATCAAGCGAATATTTGCATTTTTACTCTAGAATTTGTGTACAACGCTCAACTATCTATTTGAAACTCTAGTATGTAAATAAAATCGAGAATTGAACTTTTCATGATTTCATATTTACAAATAAACTTGCGCAAACACTCGCGCACAGAAATATATAATACATACGAATTCGTCAAAGAATGTGTCCCAAGTTACATAACGCAGGTAGATGAAATTCGAATTGTGCTTCTAAAATTAGCGACTTTAATCTTTAATTTTCATAAATGATTTGGAAAAAGATGATCAATAATAAAAAAAATTAAAATAAAGTATATGATCAGTTTAATTAACACTGGAAAAATTCACATCTTCGTTTTATAAACTCATATAAATAATACAACTTTTTGCACACTTTATATTTTTCTTTATTTTATTTATGGTCACCTTTTTCCATAATACATGTGAACATTCAGTATACATTTTTTCGCAGTGTATGGAGGAGATTTTATCAAGAAAGAAATTTAATTTTCGTAAGCCGATGAGCAAACGCGATAAAAGTGCTTAATATGTTATTTATTTAGTGGATGCAGACATTTGGCGAAAAAGGTGCACAGTTCTCAACACGTACAATTTGATTTAGTCTTTCGAAGTGTTAAACGGTTCAATTAAATTTTATTCAAAACTCTTGTTCTGAATAAGCATACAGGTCTTTTGGCTCATTGGCTCTTTCGTTTGCGTGTAAACACTCGAATCGAAGACGGCTTGCAATCAAGTTGCTACTTATTTAGTAAATTTTTCGCTAATTCAATATCTCTTGAAATTTTTAATACAACCTGATACCGTAATCTTACGCGTTAATCAGATTAGTGGTAGATATGCATTCCGGTTACGTTATCAAATAAATTTTCGTCAAGATATTAAGTTGATGGTGCTCATGATGCATATTTTATTGATTAAATACAAGCAAAACATTTTGGTTTGTTATTTTTAAAGCAGAAAAGATAACTAATCTCGTTCGAGGGTGGATTAAAGAGATGTGTGCGATATTAATGATATCTCATGCGTTAAAGTGAAACAACACTTTCGATCTCACTTTCAGATACTTTTATCATGTTAAGACATTTTTTACTTATTTTTAAATTCGAAACAGAATCAAACATCTCAAAATATAACAAACATCTCAAAATAACAAAAGAGTCTCAAAATGAGACACTAATTTTTGCAGTGTACGATTCAAATTATTAAACATTTTGATATAAGAAAAATGTTAAAGGATTTTTATTTGAAAAAATTGAATTAGACTAAATGAGTTATTTAGTCTAAATTGCGAATTCCTTTTTTCGCCATAATAAAACCTAATGCACGAAAAACTGATAAAAACTAGTTGTTTTGGTATTATTAGATAATAAGCTGCGCACCATTGAAACATTATTACGAATGTACGTTAAATCAATCTGTTATAAAAGCGATATTAATTATATAATTTCCGAGTAAACAAGAATTTTATTTCTGAAAGCTGCGTTTTGAAAAATACAGATGATGTTTTCGCGTCATCAATAGCCTGCAAAATATCAGTTAGATGGTAATTGATATGAATGATCAAGGTCGTTAAAAGAACCGGTGTATTTACCATGAACATTTATTCTTATTCCTACTTTGCAATTTTTTCTAATAAGCGAACTGCACTGAGTCGTGTCCACTGCAAATAGAAGTGTCGAGACACTTTTGTCTTTTGAGACATTTTTTCTGTCTTATTTTTCAATTTGAGACATAATAAACGACTCAAAATGATAAAAGTGTCTTAAAGTGAGACACTTCTTTTTTTAGTGTTCACTTAACAAAATAATATTAAAGCTCCATGGACTCGAAGCGCGTGTAAATTTTTTGGTCAATCAGACTCACCAATAATTGGATCTGCTTTAATAACCGCGGCGTTGTTGATTAGTATGTCAACCCCGCCAAGAACGCTCTCAGCTTTTGCGAAAACATTAAGGATGTCTTCTTCCTTATTGACGTCGCACTGCACTGGGTAAAATTTTCCCGGTTCCGACTTTAACTTGCTGGCCAACTCTTGCAGTTTGTCGATTCTGCGAGCTGCGCCGACGACGTTTACACCCACGTGCACCAAACTTTTGACTATCTGGGCACCGATGCCCATGCTGGCACCGGTTATGACTGCTGTTTTACCACGCCATCGATCCATTTTGCGTGAGTTCTTCAGTGATTGTCACAAGAGTCAAGAGCACGAACGGTAACACCGCACTGGTCTGCACGCTGTTGTTCCCTCTCTTTTATATGCGGACGCGTCGAACTGTCGTGACTGGTGATCTGAGATTGTTAATTTTCAGAGGTTCATCGGCGTGATTCAGCACTGCTGCCTCATTTCGATAATTGTATTTTCCGCACGCCTTGTGAATTGCGCCTTATCATATGAAGAGTAGGTTTTTATGAGAAGCTTCTGACGATTTTAGCATTTTTTCTTATCTTCGACTAACAACAGTTGTGATTTTGCATTCTCTTATTAGGCTTCGAACTGCATACATACGATAAGAATTATTTATTTACAAGGTCAAGAAAGCGAAGTCATTTTTGCCAGATTAACTAAGATTAATAATAAAAAAGCTGACATTGTAGGTAATTTTATCTTGTCGGAGAACGCTCGACAGTACTTATAATTGAGACAGTTGATTCAAATTGTAGAAGTGGATTTCCGTTTAGAATGGGAGGATCCTAATTGCTGAACATAGAATCCGGTTGTCTTTACCTGGCTAATTTAATCTCCTCTCCGGCTCCCCTAGTAAAAAGGAACTTAAAAATGCAAAGTTGAACTTAAATTTACTTATTTTTTATGAAAGTATATGTTTTTTATTAATTTATTCAACTTCAATTATTGTTCCACATCTAATTAATATATTTCAATAATAATATGAGAGAACTTTACTTTTATAAACAATCAAATATTTATTTACTTTATTCATCTCAACGCCACACATTACCCCATACTGGTGGGGTAATGTGTGACGGGATATAGGGTAATTGTGATTCTATGAATAATCACATAAAAAATGTATTAAAAATGGCTTAATTGATAAAAACACTTTTATTTAAGTTTTTCTCACAATGTTATCACATTTGTTACAATTTTATCACATTAATTTCTTGACTGGTACAAATAATACTTACTGTATTATAAAACTTTAATGTAAGATAGAAACATTTCGTTTGTAATTTTGGTGTATTCTATTTTTTCAAAAATAATGATAATATATATATTTTATGTTTTTAAACTTGAGTAAAACTAATCAACACATTTAAAATCATTCTTTCACTTAT
>JABFPD010000787.1:0-10103 GCA_022817545.1 Cremastobaeus sp. ZL-2020 | reverse complement strand
ATCCGGACAAGGACACAATGGGATGGGGCGAGAACGACCGTGGTGTCTCATTCACGTTTGGGGCTGAAGTGGTTGCCAAATTTTTACACAAACATGACTTTGATCTTATATGTCGTGCACATCAGGTGGTCGAGGATGGATTTAGCGGACCGTCAGAGGGGTCTGACGGGGGAATGTGGTGCGCCGCTTACCAAGCGACCTTCTGTCGCTTGGGATTAAATTTAAGTTTAGGTGTTAAAGAATTGCGAACGTTTCAATACATATATATTAGGGTGGTCCTTATTTTGGAAATTATCCATTTTGCCCCCTCAATCAATTCTATATCAAAAAAGATTATTTTTGAGTTCAATTTTACTCCTTAACTCTAATATTAACCGGTGCCCACGCAAGTTGAAAAATCGGATTTTACATAAAATTTTGACATTTTTTGGAATTAATCCGTTATCTCGTCCCTCGTTTACACTATTCTGGATCCCATATATGAAATATATATGCTACTGAGATTGATAAACAATAATTTTCAAGATACATTATCAATCTTTTCCCTATTCGAGGTTCATTTAAGTCCAACAATGTGATATTATCTCATATTTAAAAGGGAGGAATTCCTGTACATTAAATGCCTTCATGTATAAACGCATATAATACATGTTTTCATATAGATCTTTCCCTTCTGAAAACGAATCTGACATTCAAAAAGGGCGGTCGAACCTCCTTGACCATCAAAAGGTCATATTTATGTATTTTAATGGGGTAATTGTTTTAATAAGCATGACGCATGTTATCCTATAGATTCTTACTTCCTGAACGTAAATCTGAACTCAAAAATTTGTTAATACTATTTGTTGAAACTTTGACTATCAAATAATAATACTTTGTCTTTGTTCAGAACGTAAAATCAATTACTACGTTATTATAAATAAATATACAAATCTAAAAATTTTAGCATGGAAATAATTAAAATTTTCAAATGAAACGTTGATAGAATTAGCTGAAAGATGATGATAATAATTATACGAACATTGAAATTAATATATTCACGTATGGAAACAAAAATAAGTAAATAATTAACATAAAAATATGACCGACGTCATGGCGTAGCAGTTGGTTAGGCAGCTTGAGCGGTCGAGTAGTCAAGCGGAGTTACTCGTGACAACTTTTTGGATGGGTGACCGCTTGGTGATTCCCGTTTAGCTGTTTTTCCGACTGTTACAACAAGGTGAGCAGGAGGTGCGAAACGTACAATTTCGGTGTTCAAGTCTACGAACGTGGCATGGACACCGAATTTGAACAATTCCAGGCACCGAGCATCCCGGATCAGGTTTTCCCACATGTGGGGTTTTTCCTGTTCCACAGGAAACTGGGCAAATGCAGGATGTATTCGAAATGTAAAGAGGCAAAGTACAAACTGTCAGGTCCCTGGGTCGGAGGGACAGAAATACAAACCGACCCCTTGTAATAGGTGATACCTGCAGGCGAGGCAATCACACAAAAACATAAAAAAATAATACAAAAAGCAGTATTGATAACAATGTACAATATTAATTCTGGTAATAATATATTACTACTGAAATACACAAATGTGACCTTTTTAAGGTCAAAGAGTAAAAGCAAATAATTTTCGAAGTAAAATTCAGTTTTAGTAGGTAAAAATCTGTGTGGTGAAATGAACCATCCATATTAATAAAATAACCTGATAAATGTTTCCAAATATGGATTTTGCAAGGTCAAGGAGGTTGAAACACCAATTTTTGAGTTCAGATTTGCGTTCAGGAAATGAGAATCTATAGGTTAACATGCGTCATGCTTATTAAAACAATTACCCCATTAAAATACATAAATATGATCTTTTGATGGTCAAGGAGGTTCGACCGCCCTTTTTGAATGTCAGATTCGTTTTCAGAAGGGAAATATCTATATGAAAACATGTATTATATGCGTTGATACATGAAGGCATTTAATGTACAGGAATTCCTCCCTTTTTAATATGAGCTAATATCATATTGTTGGACTTACATTAACCTCGAATAGGGAAAAGATTGATAATGTATCTTCAAAATTATTGTTTATTATTATTATTGTTTAAACTGCTTTTTAATATGAGCTAATATCACATTGTTGGACTTAAATTAACCTTGAATAGGGAAATTTGATAAGGAAAAGATTGATAATGTATCTTGAAAATTATTGTTTATCAATCTCAGTAGCCTATATATTTCATATATGGGAGCCAAAATAGTGTAAACGAGGGAAGAGATAACGGATTAATTCCAAAAAATGTCAAAATTTTATGTGAAATCCGATTTTTCAACTTGCGTGGGCACCGGTTAATATTACAGTTAAGGAGTAAAATTGAGCTCAAAAATAATCTTTTTTGATATAGAATTGATTGAGGGGGCGAAATGGATAATTTCCAAAATAAGGACCACCCTAATATATATGTATATCAATGTTCTTAAAACAATTTATGAAACAATATGAATAAATACAGAGTTTAGTTCTCGAATATAAATAAAATAAACGTAAAATAACAGGTTTCTTATAAGTTAATGCTTATGATTGAAAATTTGTTTGATTTCCCTATTTAAACCCCGATTGCTCGCGCCTCTTCGGACCTCATTGTTTATTAACAAAACTGCCACTCAGTTATTTTTGACCATATCGCGAGCACTCAAGAGTTAACGATGAAACATTGAATTCATTATTTTTCGGCTGGTATAGTGAAATGTTATATCACTGATTCGGAACTAGGGCGTTTTAACATGAAACTTTGAACTGGGGCGTTTTAGAATGTAAATCTGAACCAGGGCGTTTTAACATGAAAATTTGAACTGGGGCGTTTTAGAATGAAAATCCGAACCAGGGCGTTTTAAAATGAAAATCTGAACTGGGGCAGTATGAATAGGAGCCGTCGATTTGTAAAATTTACAAATGGCAGTTATCATTGTTAGATTAACTGATAAATTAGCGAATTTTGATGAATTATTTCTCGTCGTGTAAAATTTTTTTTCAATTTAGTTATGTTTAAATCTAGGGAATTTACGGGGAAAAATGATCATTACTTGGCAGAGAAAAGTTTTATACCGAATGTGCTAATCAAATTTTGTTCAAGCTGGGGCAGATGTTAAATATTTATACGGCAATTAGGCCCATTCAATTTTATTTTTAATTTGAATGAAAAAACAAATCTACGCCTTTTGAAGGTAGAATCAAAACTGGTTAAGTCCTAAAAAATTAAAATTGGAGGTATTCAGGTTGTATGACCTTCTGAAAGTCAAATATATTACAATCCGCTGAATCTTAATTGAAATAAAGAAATTTGTTTAATTAAAAATTTAATTTAATTAATAACCATTTTTTTCAAAACCAATTAAGTAGGGTAGTGATACCAGTGAAAGAACGTTTAAGGGGATTGCTCAAGCATTTTTGCTAGTTTGTTAATTTTCAATTTATTGTTGTTAAATGTGATAGTTTTGCAATATAAGCATAACCGGGCGATTTTCTCATTTTTATAGTATATAAATTTCTAAGAAAAAGGAAATTATTTCCTTTGGTTTGAGCTGAGGACTTGCACTCGTTTTTGAAGTGGGACAATTTCGCGTGCAAGTCCTGTGCCAAATATTCGTAGTGAAAAATACTATTTCTCATTTCATGAAAATCTCCCACTTGTAAAAAATCGCCTGAAACGTTACTCAAAAGTTACAATTCTATTTTTACACAAATAATTGAAAAGACACTAGTCCGTGAGCTCAGGCTTGAGCAATGACCTTAAGGAATGGGCAGCTTACGAATTACTTTTATCTGTGAAATAGTAACCTATTTTATATTATATTTGAATGTATTTACAATACAGAAATGCAGTTCATTAATTTGAGAAAGTGAAACAAAACATTGATTTTTATAAACGAACTTGAAATTGTTGAAATTGCCAGTGAAGAAACAGAGCTCTTATTGGTCAAATTAATGGATCTATCCAATAGAAAACTTTGTCCTTTCACTGGGGCCAGTTCTTTTACTGGTCTTGCTACCCTATATAAAATTCCTATATACTCTTAACTGATTTTGCCTTAAAGCCACAGATATTATTAAATTAAAAACTTAATCAATTATTCCCTTTTGCATAACTTTAGTTTAAAAAATGGCCATCACTTGAGTATTAAAACTGGCTAAGACCATCAATTCGAAATCATAATCGGATAAGTTGATCAATTCAGAATCAAAACCAGCTAAGTCCATTACCCAAAAATTCAATCCGGTTAAGTCCATTTTTCAGAATCAAAATTGACTAAGTCCACTCATTCTAGTTTCATAACCGGCTAAGTTTAAAATTGTTCTCGACAGAAACGGTCTAAAACGCAATAATATTCATATTCAGTTTATGAAAAACTGTACAATTAAGATTTAAAGGCTGAATTGATTCAAAATCGAGATTTTAATTTTTCTCAAAATAGCAAAAATTTGACAGCCGCACTACAAAAATCTATTAAAAAAACGTTTTAAAATAAAACATTTGTAGATGTTTTCAATGTTATTTCTTATGGAGAAAATTTAAAACACTGAAAAGTGTTTGACTACAAAAATGTTTTGTTTTAAAACGTTTGTTTTTGCAGTGCGGTTCTGATTCTGAGCACGTCAAATGTTTACTGTTGTTTTTTTTACTTTCGCGCAAAAATTTATGCAATCAATGCACAAGTTTCATAGAATTCTTTAAGAACATTTCTCAATATACTGACAGGTTTACTTTTTTCATTGTCAAAAAGGTCAAAGAGCAATTTTTTTAATTATTTAAACACAAGTTGCACTAAAATCAATATCAAATCTCACTTTTGTCTATAGCACGTAAATAAAAAAACAAATTTACTCTTCTCGAAAGTTAAAAAAGTCAATGAGCTGATTTTCAATTATTTTCTGTGCTTACCTCCGAAGGGAATAAAGTATTATCATAATTATGTGAAAACCCTCTGAATATCCTTTTTTGTACCACTCAAAACAATCTAGACGCGCAATTAGTATTAAAACACGTTTTAGTAACCAAGTCTTTTACAATAACATAATAAATAATTATTGTTTTTAATTTTGTTGAAAAGAGCATTATCGGATATTGATGGGAGAATACTTTTGAATTAGGCATTTTTTATTTTGTTAAATAATAACAACAAACAATATGAATGAAAAATTTTTGTAGTCAGCGCCAAGGTTAAAATTTTATTAGTGTTAATCTAAATAAATTCTTATCAAAAATAAATTTTGTGGTGGAAAAATGTTCTCTTTTAGATAAAGAATACCGCTCTTCTCAAGAAATTTGTTTTTTATTTGTTATAATAAAATAAATTGCGAGAATAAAACTCCGTGACAGCAGAACACTTACTTTTTCTTAAAAACGATCGACTTTGTCGTCGATCGGGCCAAGTCCTGTCATACATAATCAACTTCGAAACACGAATCTCATTCTTCCGTCATATAACAAATCTGTACTTATTTTTTGTTCACTGATATCATACTATATATTTGTAATAAAAATGTAATCATTTCAATAATCTGATTTCAAATTGTACCAATCACAAAACTTTTTTAAGTGGTTTTTATGAGCCAATAAATTTATATTCTTGGCTCAAAATCTAGTTTATTTAATTACATTACCCTTTCCTAAAAAAATTCTTTCACGATTCAACATTGAATCAACACATAATCAGAATACGCTTTTTTGTATTGATTTAAGGGCAAGTAAGAGTAAATACTCGGTATCGCCTAGGCGATACCTAGGCAACCTATATATTATAGGTTATAATGACCGGAAGGCAGCGTTACAAAACGGTCGGCATTTCTAACAGCATCACTTTTTGTATACGTAATCAGTAAGCCTAAACTAAAGGTAATCACTCGGTCTGCTAGTCTGAGAGCGCTGGATTCAAATGCTATGAATTTCTGAAAATAGCAAATGGGAGGAAAAAAATTATTTTTGTAAAAAAAAATAACTTTAGTTGAAACAGATCTCTATATCGGCTGGTGATGAACATGGAAAAAATTATTAAATTTTTCAAATATGCAATACTCTGACACAGAAAATTTGTCTGCCCAAAAATAGCTACTTTAAGCGCATGCGCAATTTATAACTACACCGAATTTAATTTCCGAGAAATTTATTTAAGTATCAATGCCTTCTTTATTTAAGTCATCACCTACCTATATTCAAACTTATCTCAGATGAGATTAGAAATAGTAAATAATATTTTTTTTAAATTATTGTCGACCCTCGGACATAAATCCAGAGCAGGAGACTGAGACAGATTGAAAAAATGAAATTTCCCTAAAAATGTGTTTTTCCATAGAAAATCCGTAATATTTTAAATAATTACTGTTGATTCGAATACTTTTGCCGTAAAACTTCCTTCTTCGAAAAGCGTAAACTTCTGACAGTTCCTCTTGATGTAAACATTACATAAATGTGGCTATCAGGGAGGCCAAAAAACGCGCTTTAGGTGTTTCGTGCATTATTTAAATGGTTTTAAGCCCGTGAACATGACCATTAGCGGCTTTTGGAGTGATGGAATTAAAAAACGGTATAATTAAAATTATAACAAAAACAAATAGTAAAAAATTATAATTTGTCTCTTAGCTGTGGCTATATTAGGTAACTCGGGGTTACCTTTATTTCCCCATTAGTTCCAGCATATTTTTCGGGAAGTTTAGAGAGAAAAAGTACGCCGATTATTGAGCCTTGTCGGACTAGTGCAGTTCCTGCTGACTTCCAGGAAAAACTAGAAGTCTGGAAAATTCATAAGTGTACGTCACGTCACTAAATAATACATTAATATTTCGGTTATATAATGCTGCAAATTTACCACGATATTTAAGTGAAAATATTTATTATAAAAATTTCGTTAAATGACCAACGGGGAAAGTGAAAAGAATCACTCAGAACCTATTTTGGAAGGTTTATTTTATCAAAACCGACGTTTCGTCCATCATGTGTGGACATTTTCAAGGTTGTAACATTCTACAAATCAAATAAAACAAATATGTAAATAATGGAAAAATAACATAGGATGTAACATTGTATGATAAACATAATAAAAAATATAACCCCTCATTGTTGAAATGATATTGTGTGTCGCAGATAATTATAACAACTTAAAAAAGTTGAGTCCAGAAAATGTGATTCGCTGTCGCATTATAAAGTCGAAGTTTATTTGACATTCATTTGTCGAAATATCACAGATAGTCATATCACAGAGTAGTCGGTTTTTTTTTCTTATTTTGTCTGAATAAATAATATAAACTCTGTAACAATGTATAAACTTTATAAACTTAACAGTGAAAAAAAATATATATAACAGTCAGTGATGACATGTCCAAATCTGCGAAACATATGAGGTTAGTTTTATTCAAGAGCGATATCGACTGTTGACGTGAGCTGTGTAAAATGATGGAAGGCGCGAGTAATTCAAAACTATCAATCAACACTGAGTTATTAAATTATGATAAATAACACTAAGTTTTTCGACATCACTTCTTTCGTTGACAGAGTTGTTTTTTAGTATGTGAAACATTTCAGAAGTGAGTCGTTTTTTTAATCTCGGAACTGTGTTTAAGATCTTAATATTATCATAATTAAACGAATGTGAATTATCTATTCGGTGTTTTGTGAGAGCAGTGTAGCTGTTAGGATTTAGTTTGATATTGTTCTTGTGTTCATAGATTCTCTTTTTTAAATACCTTTTTGTTTGGCCAATGTAAGATTTTTCGCAATTGTTACAATCAATTTTATAAACCACATTAGATTTTTGCAGGATGTCATCTTTGTCTTTTTGTTTGTCAAAAAACTTCCCAAGTTTGTTGTTGTTGTAAAAAACACATTTAATGTCAAACTTTTTTAAATTAAATTGTAACTTTTTCTCTATTTTATTATTATAAGGTAAAACTGCTATTGTTTCTCGATTGGAATTTGAATCTAAAGTACTATTGTTATGTGTTTTTGATCTATTCTGAATTCTAAATTTAATGTATTTGTCAATGAAATTAATTGGATATTTATTGTTGATTAACGTGTTTTTTACTAGTATTAAATTGTCTTTATGGAAATTGACATCCGACAACTCTAACGCTTGATCAACTAATGTATAAACTGTTGCAATTTTTTGAATAATACTGTGATGTGACATGAAATTGAGAACTCTACCAGACCATGTAGGTTTTCTGTACCAGTTGGTAGTTATGGTGTTGTTTGACATTTTAATTAACATATTCAAAAAGCTAATTTCTCTGTTCTCATTTTCATGTTCTATCGTAAACTGTAGCCTTGGATGGAATTTTTTAAAAGTATCTAATATCGTGTCAATATAATCTTCTTCCGCACACGCAATAATGTCGTCGACATATCTTTTCAAGAAAAGTATCTTTTTGGAATCAAGTTTTTTGAGACAATATTCTTCCAGATTTTCCATACAGATGTCAGCTAGAACTGGAAATAAAGGTGCGCCCATTGATGTGCCAAAGGTTTGCAAATAAAACTTATTGTTGAATTTAAAGGTGTTGTATTCAAACATGAGCTCTAAACCTATTAGAAATTCGTCCAAGGGGATCTTAGTGTGTTTATTAATTTTATTCCAGTTATTAGTTATAATTTCTTTTACCAACTGAAGTGGTATGTTGGTAAACAGTGATTTTACATCTAATGAAAAAAGTTTGAAATTAGGAGGAATTAGGGTGTTTTTTATTATATTAGCAAAACTGAAACTGTTTTTTACGTAACTAGGCCTTTTGCCAACTATGTTCTTCAAGATGTCGTGATAGAATTTGCCCAGGTTTTAAGCAGGGCTACCAATAGCAGAGACTATCGGTCTAACTGGGAAGCCCTCTTTATGTACTTTAGGAAGAGCATAAAGTTTAGGGACAACACCAGTTTGGCAGTTAAGAAAATTGTTCTGTTCTTTGCTAATATAATTTTTGTCTCGCCAATATTTAAGGGTGGAATTAAATTTATTTTGGTATTTAGTTGTTATGTCGTTATTTAAAATCTTATATGTTTGATTGTCACTAAGTAAGCTATTGCATCTGTTAAGATAATCTGTTTTTTTCATTATGACAGTGATGTTACCTTTATCCGCATCAGTAATAAAAATGTCTTTGTTATTTGTTAAACATTTTTTTGTTCTTTTTTCCAATTCCAAAATGAACTTTTCTTCACCTGTGAGTTTAGTATTCTTTTTTGCATTAGACAAAATATTACAAACTTGATTTCTGATAATATTATGTTTATCACTATCTACTCTGTTGATAGTTGACTCAAGATCACCAATGTAGTCTTCAATAGATAAAGTTTTGTTGGTAATAGGTAAACCAAACTTTCGACCTAAGCTGACAAATTTCAAGATATCAATTGGGATGTCTAAATCAGACAAATTAAGCACCCATTTTGAATGATCGAAGTCTAAAACTATATCCTTAATGCTTTTACTCTTTGTGACAATAATGTTAAATTTATTGATGAAATGTCGTTTTTCAGAATTATTACATTTTCTTATTTTAGTTTTAATGATGTTATTGACTATCTTGTAATCAGCATCAGAGAGTTTACTTTTTACACTATTTCTATATTTAAAACTATTGTTTTTTAAGTTTCTCAAATTCATATGTGTATCTTGTATTTCTATGTCTAAAATTTTGCATTTAACTTTAAAAGTTAATTTAGTAAATTCTTCTTTAAATTTATCGTTCGAAAGATGTATGTGTTTTAAGTTGTTAATGTGAGATGGAAAGACATACAGTTGTTTGCATCTAGTTAGAAACAGTTTTTTGTGTTTTTGTTTCGTGTGATTTTCCTGGAGGTCGATGAGTTTCTTGATGTTCTCGTTGAAGAAGGCCTCACCATATCTGTTTTTTAAATGTTTGTAGAATCCACCAAGTTGTTCCATTGTTTTTAAGGTCAATGTAAATATTATGTTGGTTTTTTGGTTCCAATTTCCCAATTAAATAATTATAAAAATTTCGTTAAATGACCAACGGGGAAAGTGAAAAGAATCACTCAGAACCTATTTTGAAAGGTTTATTTTATCAAAAACCGACGTTTCGTCCATCATGTGTGGACATTTTCAAGGTTGTAA
>JABFPD010000786.1:0-10124 GCA_022817545.1 Cremastobaeus sp. ZL-2020 | reverse complement strand
CCGCGTCCGACCGCGGCCGAGCGAACCGTCGCTGAGCTTTCTGCCGCTTGGGCCAACCTCGGCCGTCGTCGATTCCTCCGCAGCCTCGCCCCGCGGCCCCCGCGATCGCTAAGTCAGCCGGAATCCCTGCGCCGACGCCAAGTCGTGCGTTTACGCTACTTTTCGCGACCAGACGGCGCTGCGGCCACTGTGGCCTGCGGTACAGGGCTGTATCTATATTTTACAGATAGAATGTACTCGATTTCTTGCGAAAGTACTTTGCCGCTTTCAATGCGTTTACCATTTCTCGCAAATTTTTCCTCTACCTACACCCAATGGCCCTTTTTATACTTTCTGGTTGCGGGCTTCAAACCCGTTTTCGAGCAACCTTCCAACGGAGTCGGCGGAACTGTTTCGGCTTTTCTACAACTTTCGTTACTTTTCCAGATAAGTCGATCATGAAGATCAGCTTGTCACCAAAGATCACTTAAAAAATTTATTCCTCCACCGGAAAGTGTGTCACGCTAACAGTGAGAATAATGTTTCCAAACATCTGTCGAACGTTTTATCAACGTTCAAACAATGCTCCAATTTATTCGGTACACCTCGCTTCTACTTTCATCGAAACCCTTTTCTCTTGCAGGGAAATATGAAATCGCTCCGGAAACTAAACTATTTCTGAAAAAAATATTATAAATCTGGACCTTTTCCAATAGTCGTTCCATGTTCACCGAATTCTGCAGTTTCATTGTGCCGCCTTTCGCAATAATATCTGCTAACGTTTTAGTACACATATGGTATTTTATAAAAAGCAGTAATTGAAGAAAAACATTTTTAATGAAACATAGTATGTGCAGTAAATAATAATTGCCCAGACAGAATAACGAAGAAGAGTCGCGCATATGGAATTTAATTTTTAATAAAGAGGTAGCTGACTCCAACGGATATAATCGGTTACATTATTGATTGCACAACAATAAAAAATAATTTCGATCGTCGATATTGCATTTTGGCCGAGCAATTTAGCATGGAAAATTTATGTTTCTATTATTGCCGCTGCTTATATAGACTTTGTCGCATTGACTCATATGTGACATCACATTGACGCTGATGACCTGTAAGGTAACAAAACTCCAATTCATTAATGACTAAATTTTTATTCAAGGTGGGTAAATTGATCGTTCAATTAATTCCAAACAAGGATGACACAACTTATAATTTTGCGTGACTGTTATTTATTTATATTTCAAAGTGACACTCGTGAAAACTTTGCTCCCTACATCATTTTGTTAACTTCCAAACAAGTGAAGTAATGCATCGCGTTATGTCCTATTGTTTTATTTGATTGTGTATAATTTAGTAATTCTATTGATTTTTATTACAGGGTGATTTTCTCATGCAAACTCCTGATGCAAGTCAATTTGAAACGTCATATTTGTTATTGCAAGATATATATGGGACAAATGTTGTCTAAACAAGACAAGTAGAATAAATTAAATTGAGTGCAATAACAATAATTAGCTATAAATAAAGTAATGAAAGTGTTTTTGCAAATTGGATCAATTCTACTACTCAACATAGAAAATACGCAAACATTGTTTATCTTCAGTTTTGTTATTGAAGATAAACAATTGCTACGATGTCAAGAATATATATATTGTACTTGAACGGGAATCCAAAAATTCACTCGAATCAAGTGAAACCAAGTGGAAAATATTCTAATATATTTCAGAATATTTTCAAATTGATTCAAGTTAACTCATTACCGGGCGGAAAACCTAAAACAGGATTTGATTACTCTCGAACACAAAATATTCTTAAAATCTTCTTGAAGGTTATTTTTTATTAAGTCTTAAAAATGTTTTGAAATATTAAAATACGTTTCAAATATATCCTGAGAATGTAAAAATGTTCAACGAAATATTATCCAGAAAAGTTATCTCGATGGGATTTGTCCGCTTTCAGGATGTTCTTAAAATATTTGTAGGACTTAATGATTAATAAGTTATTTTATGTATCAAGGACTGAAAGTATCATTTTTCTGCCGAGAGACGTACATAATTTGTTGTCGTATCTGCATCAAATCGAAGTTTTTGCGCCCGTGGGAAGCGGGCGGAAAATAGCTTTTCTCGCCCTCAGGCAGAGAAAGGTTAAAAAGGCCTGGCCTCGAAGCGTAGCCTGAGAAAAAAGGGCATTTTACATTTTTTCCGTCCAAGGGCGTGAAAGGCTACTTTCCGCAAAAACTTCGGTTTCATGCAGATATGATAACAAAAATAATACTTAAAGAATTTTTAGAAATACAGTGGGTTGCAGATTCAATAGTAAATCACTGCGTGAGAATTAAAGAACAAGAACATTCTAGGATCGTTAAAGTGTTAAATTTATTCGATTCAAGATTTAATTTTTCCATTGTAAAATGCATATTGTTAGCAAAATTGATCTTTTAGACAAAAAATAACGACATGACGTAATAAATATGTAACAATAATAATAAAATGTTACTCCAAAGTATGGATTGCGAAATGAGTTTGAAGATCAATAGATCGATACATTAAGAACTGAACGTTAAAATTGAATTCGCTTCGTGTGCAGCAGCTTGTTCATCGATTTGCTCATATGTGGTAGTTATGAATTCTGTAACTTGCTAGAGATGAAACGAACGCATACTTATATATATGCTATATGTTAGGGGACAGAAAGAAGGAATTATAAATTCCGCATAGAGGCAACTGAACGAGAAATGAAGATCGGGACAAACGATGTTTGTCCCGAATTAAACCTGTAGTCCCTGTTTCGAAGAAAAGCGGAAGAAAAGGTTCTTTCCCCCTTGTGATTGTCAAATGTGAGTGTGGAATTAAAGAACTATTGAATATGCAGCAATAGAGGGAGACCTTTCATTTTACCACTTCCCCATACGCTTACTGTATATAGCAGCGACGAATACTTAAGTTAGATCTTGCAAATGCCTGTGCAATTTTCTTTTAAAATATAGTCAAGGTTTTTATGAATCGAATTAAGTCAACTATCTATAAAATAACTAACTAAAGCGAATTGAATTGAGCCAAATAAATATTTCTCTTTTTTGACGAAACACTGTTTCCACATTGTTAGTTTAACATACTTTTAATTAAAAAGTCGAGAAGATGTCATTCTGCACAAAATGTTTTGTAATTTACTTTCTTTATGGTTTATGTTAAACGCACTTCTTTATAAAATTAATATCTTGATTAGTACAGTTTAAGGTAATAAGAACTCCGTTTAAGCCGAGAACTTCGAGTTTTCCATTAAAAGTTGGGTAAAAAGAATATCTGTTTCTACGGTTTTTGCCGTTCTGCAGACACAGTCGAGTACAATCTACTTCAACTTCTGTTTCAGTGACGTCGGGTTATTAGTCTCCGATGTAAGTATAAATGAAGTGCTGCATGCGATCTATGAGGCCGCAATTTTGTTGACTGTTTCAATCTATCGAGTTCGGCTTTGTTATTTGCATCGACAGTTCGGAATAATAAACATCCAATCATACGATGTGTCGTCAGCAACTCCGTTAATTGTTTTTTCCAATTTATCCGCAAAATTTGCATTGCAATTTAATACAAATTAATAAAGTGGAGCATTCAGAGCATAACACATCTGTTACAATGGACTGAAAATTAATACAAACACTTATTGATTTAATTATTTAAGTGTTTCAAGTAAAAACATTTTAGGGAAATTAGTCATGCAATTTATAACTTGATTAAGTGTGCCCATTATTATGGACAAATTATGTTTTAAAAACTGTTTACTGAAATTGAAAAATACAAGTACATAAATCCATTTAACTGCCGTTGATATTATTAAGTAAATTCCGCATGGGTTTCTTTACATGTCTCAGGCCACGTAATCCAAAAATCTTGCGAGCCATTACGGCCATGTTCTGTTTTCAGTACACAATATATTATTATTATTGTATAAGCCAATAAAGGGCAGTGTTCCTTGGTTGATTTTAAAATTTCAATCAGGAAACTATCAAGTCAATTGACAAGGTAATCTTATATAGGCGAATTAGCCATATGTGTATTTAATTTCAAAAAAAGCTAATTGTTCAGTAAATTTATAAGACTCCACAAGTATTACTATAATATTAAAATCAAATATAAGATTAAAAGAAGTAGTTGAGTAACTAAAAAAAATATTTCTCTATATGTTTCATTACATTGTTTGCCTAAAACTTTGTGTGCTGTTCTGCATAATTGAATGCTCCGTTTTGAACATTTACATTGATGTTATGAAAAAGGATGAAAATCGAACGTCAGAAGTCTGATTTGTAGTTATGAAAACAGGTTGATTTATTATAAGACAAACAACATCTTGATATGAGACTGATCATCCTTAGTAAAAAATATTGTCCATTCTCTGTTATAAACTCAGAACATTCCTATTTACATTTTCATAAGTAATGTGTATTATAAATACGCATTGAACACTTTTATCGACGAGTTATAAACACTTTGAAAAGGTGTCCTTTTTCCTTTATACACATTTCTACTACAGTGTAAATAATAAGCAATCCTCCATCCATTGCTCTCAAGTGCTTTGCAGATATCAGTGAAGAAACATTAGCCATTTTAGTTTCATGGGCAGAACTGCCATCACCCTCAAATACTGCTGTGCACTTCCACTGATTGATTAACCTTCGTCGCCAGAGCTTGCTAAGTCTGTTCCCATGATGTACAGTTGTGATCATGCGGATACGCTGTTGTGATCTCGTGGCGTGACATTTCTATTTGAGCTGCGTCTATATATGAAATCAAATAATAATTAGTTTAATTGTTTCAATCAATGATACATACGTGATAGATTTTGGCATGATTATTTTTACATCTTTTGTTACCACAGCTAGGGTATGGAAGTTTCGTCCATGATTTGGAGCAGGGGCAGTGTCATGCACAGGATCAACGATATGAGATGGTATTTCTGCTTTGCTCCATTTCTTCGTGAATGAGTACTTTGCCTCCAACAGAAGTACTTGTGTCATTACTTCCAACTGCAATCATTGGCGGATGTAATCTAAAAAACCAAAATTGTAAATTCAATTTTTTTCAATCAGATTAGGTTTTGAAAAATCATTTTGGAAGTAATTATCAATTTTTATTATTACCTCGACAACGATGAATTCCAAGTTATGCAACTGCAAGAAAACTTGCAAGTAATATCATGTTGCAACGTCCACTGGCTAAGATTCATCACGTCTGGTGCTTCGTAAATTCTTATAACCCCATCAGCACTACATGTTGCTAATAAAAGGCCTAAAGTTTTTGGTGCAAACTTAACGTCTGTGACTGATGTTCGAGAATCCACTAAGTTTGTTCTTCTAATCCAGTGTCTGGTTCCTCTTTCCCCTGGACCTGCCCCTTCTCCAACTGTAGATTGAAAATAATAATGTAACAAAATTATTTTGGAAATTAAGCCAATAAACGATTGAATTGATTGTAGCCTTTTTTGATTAATTGAACCAACTTGTTTTTACCTATTTCTTCCCATACTGCAGCAGTCCTGTCAAAAGAACAAGTTGCCAAAACTTGACCAAATTCAGGATGTGCCCAAGTAACCTTCCAAACAGAACCACTGTGTGCTTTCCACGATGCTGTCAAATGCCAATTGCCATGCTTGTCTTCGTCCCAAACCTTTAAAAAATTAATATTGAAAACTCTATGTTGACAGATCCACACACTAAAAATTTGTTCGCAAACAATTTTAATTACTGCACAGGAAAATTGATTTTGTTAATCTTAGAAGTTATTAAATAATTAAGAGTTATTATCAGACATTTAGTCAAGATCTTATACATATGGTTATAATACTGATCTACATGAAATATTAATACAACATGAATTATAATATCATTAATATTATTGTTAAATTGCTATTAAAAAAATCGTTTTTGAAATACTAGCAAATGTAAATATTTGAAACTGCAATTTCTTTCAAAAAGTAGAATGCAAAAGTAGACGGTCTCGTTGATGAATGTTTATTTACCTTTACAAAATGATCACTCGAACATGTTGCCATTCGCTCGCCATAATAATCATAGGCGATATCGTGAATCAAATCTTTGTGCTCGGCATTTATTGTATAAGCCTCAAACATTGTTGTTAAATAAAACCAATAATATAAGTTAATTTAAAAAAATATTCTCTCAAATTCGTATAGGATATTAGAGGTTAGTTGTCCGCGCTTCTATAGTGATTTTTGTTAGGGATTTCTACCGCGCTTCGGAAGTGCTGCCAATGTTCACCTGAAAACACAAAAAAACTATTAGATTCAAATACATTGTTTATATTTTTATCAATAATCATTGTTTAAATTAATACAAATATTTTCCGCGGTTTTTTATGCAGAAAATTACCATGAACAATTTTAAGTCTATATTAGTAAAGTTAGCTTTATTCACATACATTATATTTTTTCTTATTCGATTATTTAAATTGATTGATTTTGTATTTTTTATTGACAAATATGAGCATATTGATTATTCTTCTATCCCTGAATCGTCTCAACATTTGAAGCAGAGCCTTTCAAAATGTAAATACTTAAATGTGAGCAAAATATTTCCACTTTAATGAATGTATTTGTTTTTGGAAAAGGTTTGCTCAACTGCTTGTAAATATCTTGCACTTGATGTGTACTTGAGGCTTGAGGAAAAGACTGGAAAAGAGACAATGTAAAGAAAAGTACAGTACAGCTTGTGTACTGTATTTATATTTAAATAAATATATATATTACTGCAATATTTATTTTGAAAAAAATATAATTATTATTAATCAACATGACAGAAAATTGTGAGAATTCTGTTGAGGTGAGTGCAAAGAAACTCAAACATGATTACTTCTTTGTCCTGACAGGATCAAAGTGCTCCAAAATTTAAACTACATAGTTTTTCATAATTTTTTGATTGTGTGCTTAGACATTTTTAAACACACTCCAAATGAAAAATTGCTCCAAGATTTCCAATGTGATACTTAATTGATAAACACAGACGAAGCTTGGAAACATCCATGAAAATCTAACCTCGGATTTTCCTAGATTTCCCATTTTCATAAGAAAGCGTTACTTTGCTTATAACTAATTTGATGGTCCTTTTGTAAAAAATACATTTACTACAGTGCTGTTGCAAATGCATTATTTAAGAAGTATCAATGAATCATAATGAACATCTTGAAAATGCATGTGCCTGCGATAAGGACACCATTATCTTTCTCTTTCTTTATCCTTACCTTTTTCTACACAATATGAATGAGCACAGGACAGCCTGTATACCTACAAAAACGGTACATTTATTTGGATAAAATTAAACATCCTTTTTATGCACTGAGTAGTTATTAACACTCAATCTTTTGATTTTCAAAAAAATGTATGAGTTAAAATATATGTTGACTAAATTGAGTTCTCTTGAATTCTAATATAAACTTAGATATGAAAAAATTGAAATAAGGAACACATTTTTTCCCAATAATTTAGGAATAATTGTAAAAAAAACTTTAAACAATCACATAAGACAAGTTTGTTACCTAAAATGCTCTTTTAAAAATGGCAACTTTGCTATCAAATTTCTACATGAGCTTATGGCAAACTCACAAATTACTTTTCCTACAAATTCAAATAATTATGGATCTATTTTTTTCTTGCAGAATATGAAGCATCCTTTGAATATATTAAGCATCTCAAGACAATCCATCAGTGCAGGAGGTTTCCTCAAAGAATCTGGTAAATATTCATTAATTCAATCATAAAATTTTTAAATCAATATCAAATAATTTGCATTTTCAATTATATGGTTTTTTTATTTATATTTTTTAAAATTTGACAAATTTGGTTTAAATATATTTTTTCACATTTCAGGACATAATGAAAAAAATAACCAAGAGAAACTGAGATTTTCACCATCCAAGCATAAAGTACATTCAAGAGATAACCGTACCGATGATATTATATTTATTAGTAAAAGTTTACTTGAGTCAAAAAAGATTAAAAAAGATAACGAAGCTACACTCCCTAGTAACACAGTGCTCATAGAAAAACCAATAAATGTCAAAGCAGGCAACAATAAAAACAGCCTTGAAAGAATTACAGGAAATAAATTAGCAGGTTCTTTGAATGATACTTCATTACTGATAAGAGAAGTTGATGATCTGAATGCAGAAATCGCTAAACTTAGTTTCAATCCAAAAGTATATGAATTAGTAAAGGCGAGGAAACCTTGCAAGACAAACAACATAAAACAAAATAAAAATTCTTTGAAAAGAGTGAATAAGAAAAGGATGGATTATAAAGATAATAATTCTAACATTGCAAAACTGAATTGCAATAAGATGTCGAATAGAGTACACAAGCCTGTAAGCAAAACGACTAATGATGCAGTAAATACCAGAATTTGCCAGCAGATAAAAAACAATATGCCAGATGTTATTGTGCAGAAGGATTATATTCCAAATAAAAATGATAATGAGAATAATAATGTAGGAAGACAAGTTGACATCCAAGAGTCCCAAGTTGATGGTAGTCTTAGTATTCTGAACATCACGTTTTGTAACAATGAGAAGACCTCTTCAGTCTCATCGTATTCGATCTCTACTGATGATGAGTGCAAAGGTAAATATAGACACTTCTTGGTTTTTGCACATTGTATTTTCTTTATTTAATTGTATTTTCTCACTTTGAAGCTGCGCAACTAGCAAAAGCAATGCAGCAGACTACGAGTGCGGAGCTGCCTTCTGATAAAATCACATCAAAAGATTCAGAATCGAAATTAGAAATCAAACAGGATGGAGAATCTGCAACTAAATTGAATTCTCCATTAGAATCACCGGTAAACTATCACGGAATAAATTCAAATGTAACAAATGCTTATTATTTTTTTACTATAAGACACACATTTTTCAGGAAAATAAACAAGTAACAAAGGAACTCTATCCAGATGTGACATCGCAAAATCTTTCGGAATTGCACGCACTTTCCTTCTCTCCAGACAAAACGACAACATCTCCGAACAAGTCGAGCTTTGGACTAAGACTACGCCGTCTCTTTCACTCGCCTGACGATGTGCCGGCAAAATGCAAGTCTAAGAACGTCAGTTTCAAAAAGCGTTCGTCGAGTAGTAGATTAAAATCCATCACTGACAAATTGAGAAATGTAAGAACTCGTGTCATTTACTTAGAAGCGTTAAATGTCGGCAACCGAATATTAAGTGAGAAGTGATGCATAATTTTTCAAACAATGCCAAAAGCAAATTAAAATATTGATAATAAGTACGAAATATTCGATTTTTGTACAAAGCAGTTCATTTTGATATTTTAGTTTAAAAAACTCCTGTCTGGTAATTTTCAAAAATTATGCAATCGAGGGCTTAATGTAGAAATTTAGTATTTGTTCAATTGAATGCAGCAATGCGAATGTGATATTTTGTACTAAAAGCTTTGTTGGCAGAAGTCCAGAAATATTGACTCAACTATCGCGTTACAGACTGTTTACAGATTCAATTCAAAATTAGGTAGTTGTTCTTGTAATATCGCTTTCCAAAGCTTTTGACGGAAGAAAGTTGCACCAAAGACTGTATTATTTATAATATCAAATGTTATTTTTTGTAGAAATGAATAAAGCTAAGACTTAATTTAATTGCGCTGTTTTTCTTTGCAGAAATTTCACCGAGTCCCAAAGCAATCAATCTACTTACCAGATTTGACTTTCCCAGTATCACCTACCAAAACCGATCAGGTGCAAGAATTGATGCAGGAATTATCAATTCAACAAACCTTAATGCACCAGGCTGGCAAAGCGCTTATGCTTTGTCAGAACATGAAGGAATTCAACAATAGCGATGAACAGATTGAATCAGAAAAGTCGCTCTTACTGGGTAATGTGAGGTCCAAAGCAATATTGGACGAGTTAGACAGAATCACGAGTGATAATAACAATAATAATAGTCAAAACATAGCCTGCAAATCACGCGGGGAGCTGAAAATAAACTATATTGAACTGCTACTGAAAAATGACACCGTGGATGACTATTGTAAAAGCCCGCTTTTTGGAGGCTGCACCGAATATTTCGTGGTGGTCGTCAGACACAGACTCTTCATTTGGGCTAGTAAAGTTTTATACAATGAGTG
>JABFPD010000785.1:0-10124 GCA_022817545.1 Cremastobaeus sp. ZL-2020 | reverse complement strand
AAAGGGTCTTCGCAAGAGGAAAGATTTACACGCGTGACGTGTAGCAGCTTTGATCTGTAAGAACGGTTTACCACAATAAGAAAGTAATACAGAACGTGCCGTGTTTCACAGCGCCAACCGGCCACTCGCTTTCCGGTAATATTCGCCAAATGATTCTCTCACTCAAGGCGATAAAAAAAGTTCATCTCTGCACGCGAAATCGAATATTCTATTCCATAAGGTGTGTGTATTCGATATTTTGTCTTATTACGCAACCGAAACACATACCAGTCAGTTGTGTAACAAAGCTATAAGATTTCGCAACCTGAATAAAAAAAAGGGATGCAGTACATATGTATTCCGTGTATTGCACGCGCAACCGTAAATATGTGGGAAGATTATTTTGCTCGCGTTATGTGTTTCAAAATAGGTAACTATAATTTTTCCAAAAACGTACGCTAAACATTTTATATTTGTAGGTTATGTAATTCCGGAAATTCCAAGGATCTAGTTTAGTGAATTTTTAACAAATAGACTAGATCAAAAAATTAAATTTACATGATTGTAAAATGACGATACGAAATAATTTTTTTATCTTTTTGTTTAAAACGTAAGTTTGATAAAATAGATGGACGAAACATGTTACTGCAAAAATCTAACGTGCAATTAACCTGTAAAAGTGGAACCCGAAATGAACTATATTTCAGTTGCGTTGCGTAGATTTCATAATTTCCGATAACGAAGCTCCGGACGCGTGCTGCCTCGCGGATTCTGTGATGATGAATTCGCGGATTTGCATTAACGATACAATCATTCATGCGTCGAAAAATCCCGAGCTAATTATGGCTACTTCTCGCGATTGGACCAGTGAAAAATTACACATTTTAATTTGGCGGAATGGAAAAACAGGAACAATTAACAGTGCACTCGGCAAACCCGAGAGTATGAGTCCATTCTTATAATCCGCCGAGTTCAAAGTATTCGAAAATTGAATAAATTTCGCCTGCGCCGCACGAAATTATATACGTTTAAGACAAAAGCGGCTGGCGAACTCTATTATTACCAGCTCAATCATAAAACACACACAAAAAGCCCATTTTTGCTTGGCGATACAATGCAAGTCTTGCGATGGAGGAACCACTAATTAAAGCCGCTAAATTTAGTTTCGCTAATGAAAAATGGGTGCAATGTAGTAAAAAGAGGCAGGAGAAAAAAGCACAGCGCCTCGCTGCAGAGTGAATTTGTCTGATCCTGCCGGGCTGGAGAGTAGCGTGTTTGATTTGGTCGAAGCAATCGGAACAGTAGCAGGCTGTTGTATGTTAACGACAAAGCACGCCGGCGACCGCAGATAGACACCATGAATGATCCTAGCGGTCGCTTATGCAACCGTGTGCAGTCGATGGTTCTTGGCGCATATATCCCGCCGAGAAAGCAGATCGATCCCCACGACCTTTCCTGTATATTGCACGGATATACGCACATCACTCGTTTCTCTTTCGCGGTTGCTCTCTCCGGACGACGCGATTGAGAGGAGCCGTGGGAAATTTCGTAGGTTACGTATGACTGGCAAAATCATTACGTCATTTTATTTCTAATCGAAGACGATCGTTAGAATCCCCGGCTTAACCCTTGCATACTAATCGCGAGTTTGGCGTGTTCACGCGATAAAACCTTGCTGCACGTTCAACTTTCATTCTTCAAATTCATTGCGAATTTCTATCGAGCTTTTTTTCTTCGCCCGAGTGGGAACGCTGCAAGAAATGACGACATGAAACAACGGCGCTTTCCTGAGTCCGCATTTAACGCTCGGATTGAAAGCGGATTGAAAAACGCGCGACTGCGTCGCAGCTTCAACAAGCCTAGCACGTACGACTAATTTCGCCCCGGTCGACCAAGCGGCGGAAAAGGTGCAAATGTAAATGATGTAATAATGAGCCCAAAAGTGTGCAAAGCGCCGGCCGGACGGGACAAGCCAAAGAAGGAACATCGCGCGGCATTATGTGAGCAAGGAAAGTGAATTATGGTAATGCGGATGGTCAAGTCGGCCCGGGCTCCGCAACGTGCGTGCATGCCCGCTATCTTGAGGGCAACCGAGCCGCGAGCAAAGGAATTACCAGGGGAGAGGAAATCGAATTAGTTTTCACCTCGGGATAACATCTCCTTTCGACAAATACATAATCCGTCAAATGTCCTCATTTGTAGTTTCCTTGCTAGGAAAAATTTAATCCAAACTTCGAGAAACTTTGTTACCTCAAAACAGACTACGTCGACAAAGACTACATTCGTAAACGAGTCACTTAATAGACGCAGTTTTTAAATAGTAACTGCGCTTTTTAAAGACATATTAATCCATTATAAGATTGTCGTATGCAAGTTTTGTTTATTCTGGTGTGCTACAATTACATTTTTTGATAACTGAAGAAATTTAACGGGACTCGCAAGTTAAACGGCTAAAATTTATGATTTGCAAACAAATTTCAAAATGTTGTTTCATTTAATATTTCATCAATTGAATTAAATTTATGAAAAAAAATACGGCAAAACACTTCGGTTTTGCCGGGAAGTCCATGTTGTTGGCAATTATTCATCGTTCGATATGTATAAACGCGAAAAAAGACAAACATATTTTGTACGAACGTTCTACTAATAGTCGAAACTAACAACCCTAGTAAAAAGGAACATATAATAACAATATAATAACAATATAATGGCCATATACTGACAATATAATAATTCTGAAAAACCATATATTGACCATATATAAAACATATATGGCCAGTATAATAACAGTATATGATAATTTAACCTATATGATCAATATATGTTTTCTATATGTTTATTATATGTTCATTATATGGTCATTATATTGACATTATATTGCCATTATATTGTTATATGTTCCTTTTTACTAGGGCAGCTGTTTTGGCTGAGTCAATTCAGACATTGCAACTCAGCCGTTATGGCTGTGTGGATTCTGCTGTTTTGACAGAGCAGACAAAGTCGCTTTTAATATAGGGTTATGTTTAAAACAGTTGCCGTCAGTCGTACTCTGTCAAAATAGCGGAGTCCACTCTGTCGTAATGACTGATTTTCAATTGATGAGTACACTCAACCAAAACAGCTGAGTTTTTTCCGCCAATGCGACTGTTTTTTTTCATAGTGTGACCGTCGTCATTAAAAAAAATTTAATTTCACGTTTAAATTTGGCAAAAAACTGTATCTCGTAGATCAAGTAGCTCTCAAAGCCTTTTCAAAAAACCACAGAATGAGAATGAAGAATTACGTTTTTCTGCGTTATAAAGGCTATGGAAGTGAAAATATTGTACCACGCCAGATCTTATATTTCGCGTTGTGTTATCGTTACCCGGCGGATTTTGCATAAAGATATTTTCTTCTGTATAACTTTTCCATATCGTCATTAAACATCAAATTTTATACGGGTAAAAATGGTATTCAAATTGGAAATTTCGCCTCGTACATTGATGTACTAAGATTACCGTTCCCCCTCGATGTCGTAAGATATGAATTGATTTCTATCCATAATAAAATGAAAATCATTTTTATGGTACTGTGATATGTCGTGATAGAGCTGGGCCATTTATTAAATTGCCTTAAAGTATGCATTCGCCTTTTGTAATTTTTCGAAGCCAGACTTTCGTCATTTGTCGACAAATTCAGTCGTTAAATATCAATGACTCTGATGAAATAGAGTTTAAGTCAAACATTCTTTGTAACTCTATGCAATCTCCATTAATCATTACAGGTCATAATGCGATTTATTCCCCCATCGCAAAGATTTTTACCCTCGTTTCAAAGTGCAGTCCGACATAATCATTTACATTTATGTGACAGAATAAAAATTACTATTTTAGGAAGCAAACGTAGCAATTTAAAGATTCCGCGTATTCGGAATTTTATTTAATGTTGAGCAGAAGCTCCATAGATCATTACTGTTTTATATTTTTCGTACTTTATATTGTTACATGGAATCATTTCGCAGTGATATTGTAAAATCAGACAAACTTTCAACGAAATGGCATCCTTTGAGAAAATGAGAAATCCTTGTTTCATTTACAGTGTCAGAACCTGCGCGCTTTTGTGAAATGCTATACCAATTATTTATAGTAAAATGAATTTTTTAATTTGAACGAATCGTCTGCTCATAACGAGTAGTTCTTTGATCATTTCTCGTAGCTAATTATTGTGATTTAATGATTTAATCAAAAAGTCGCCGGTACAACAACTGTATAACGATGTTGCAGGTTTATTTTTCCGATATTTTCAATCTCCAGAGCTTAACGAATCAATTTTCGGACTGTTAATACTCCAAAGTATACTGTAATTTCGAAAAATGAGGAAGAATTCCCATAGTGAAAAACGGAATTTCTCCTTTTGTTGAACGAAAATGCAAGCCGTGAAATTAAGGATGAATCTTGAAACGGTTTCATTTGTGCATTATAATTTGTTGGCATTTTAAATCCTCTATCCCAGGGAGCATTAACAAATTGCTTGCATTATCAACTTTGTGTAATCCGAACGCGTTCGTTTAATGGTGCTTTCATTATCGGTGCATAATGGTCCGTTTCTTTCGGAGACAAAACCAGCAGCAGCAATCAACTAACTTTTACCGTTTTGCAACAGGAGATTTCAACAAATTGTTATTCAAATTTTCGTTTGTTGCCGTTGATGTTCCGATGAACGGTAATAAGAAGTTATAAAGACGCAGAGAATGCGACCGGAATAAGAAATGTAAGATGATTCGAATAAAAAATTGGACAGCGGACAGGGAAAGGAGTAAAAAACATACTTTTATGCAGTACTTATTCCGCTAAGCTTTCACTTAACAATTGGCTAAAGCCTTGCATTCAAGTTGAGACAGGATGAACGCCACGGATGATATGAATTATGCGAATTGAAATATCCGCGCCCGCCCTTTTTCGATTACGATCGACGCTTTTGCCAGCAACTTTTACAAAATCATTTTTCTACTTTCCTAAGTGGTTCTGCATTGATTTCGACCGTCAAACTTTTGCCTTATTTTTAAGTTCCGCGTTTCATTGCAATTTGAAATAAAAATAACCGAGCAACTTTCCCGCCCAGTTCAAGTTATGTTAAGTAAAAATTCTGGAATAAACGGCCGGAGTTCTTTTTTAATAGTGTTTCAACGGAATTGCTGTTTTTTGAGACCATGCCCTTTCTCGTTGGTGTTTTCACGGCGTAATTGAATAATTTTTACGGCATCCGCCCATACGTTCTGGACTCTATATTATAATTAGCATCAGCGAAACAAATTTTATAAAAGAAATGTAGCTTGAAATGAAAGCGGTAAAGAACCAGAAGAGTCAAGAAATTTTAGTTCTTAGATAGTTTATACTCTCGTTATTTAGACGCAGTGCAAATTCAGCATCGAAAAACTTTAGCATCCGTCGTTAAAAATAACTATCTCAACCCATAACGGGATCCAGATTCTTCTACTAAATATATCACGTTTCAACGATTCCTATTACACTAATATTTTTACATGGAAAATTAAACGATGAATTATTACGTAATCACGGCCATGTTATTCTTACTTGTATCGAAACGAATTTCCAGTCTCGGAAATAATTGATTTTTCAAAACAATTCTGTCCCGGGTACATTTTCACTCGCTGACTTCCGCGGCATGAAAACTGCTGACAGTTGCTTCATAATGCATTCATTTTATCTGTCGCATTAAAATATATTTCAGTTAATTGATTTTGGGTTTCGAATAACACGACTTTTTATTGGACATTTTTTCAGTTATTATTCATGAAACAAATATTCAGTTTCATAAAAACAAAAAGATATAAAAATTTAAAAAAGTTGTAAAAAATGTTTGCTTTTTTTCACGAGGTGATTGATGGGCTACCCCGGAAATTAATGGGCAAACAATATAAATAGTTGCAATAAAAAAATTCGGCCCGACGGTAATAATTATAATCGAAAGTAGAAGCGAATAATAAATGCCCGGTATAAAAAATCGGCGTCTGTCAGTGTCAGTCTGGGTATTGTTTAGCATGATTTTTATGCCGTTTAGACATACGTATAAACTGATGAATATAAATCGGAAAACCGATTCGAACACTTCAATAATATGAAACGACCATTCAGAAAGCTTTATTTAAAAATACACGACCACCTAAAAATAACTACACTGCTTTAGCTGTTTTCTGGAAACTGCGAGTCTGAATGCGGTAAGGGAAAACACCTCGAACTCGGAGAACAGTGTATATATGTATGCATTATAGACGAAGAGCTACGCGGTATAGTCACTCTAAAATTAATTGAAAATCGAATCCTCGAAAATTATAGATTTGAATCCTATCAAAACCAAAGAGGAATATCAAATCTCCCGGAGCATTTTCAACGATAATCCCTTAGCGCAAAAACGCAAAATTTGGGACGATTCATTAAAAGGCCTTTTTCGATTTCTCATCAGTATTGTAATCAAAATTGATTGATTCCCAACAATTGAATGTGTGAGCAATGCGAGCAAATTAACGTCATACAAGTATAACATTTTTTACAAGCCACCGGCATGTAGTGGTCACAAAAATGGTATCATTGAAGCGCGCTCGAGGAACCCGTAGATTCTATCGGTTTTGGCTCGTCAGTGGAAGAATTTTTTGCGCTCCCGGATGCTCTTGTCGATAAAGTAAAAGTCGGAGTAGAAAATAAATTTGAACGGATGCACGGAGATCATGTTAAGTAGGTACATGCAATCCAATTTATAGAATCCGCTTGCAGGATCTCCACGGCCACCAAATCACCTGTTCATTTTCTGTTCATTCGTTGGTCGAGTAGAGAAAATTCAAACGAGTACGACACACTTCCAAGAGAAAGAGGGAAGAAACAACAACCGGAAGAAGAACATAATCACGCTCTCACATTTCACAGTATGAGTCATCCGTTGGATGCTCGTATAGAAAGAACAGATATCGCGAAACAAAAGTACACATTCTTGTGAATGCACGTTTTGTCACGTGCTCGCTTTGTCTGCCTTCGATCTCATCTTTCACGCTACAATACAAAAAGTAAACAAAAAAAACAAAGTTACAAACGTTTACAATGTGAGCATTTATAAGTAAATATGAACCTTTTACCAAATGATTTTCCTGCCACTCTGAATATTTACAATGATTGTGCAATAAATTCTAGACATTTTTATATACTATTATTCAAAGCGACGAACCAAATTGGCTACTCTACATTCGAATGAAAGTAGACCCGAAAGATTTGCGACAGACTATCATTATTGGATCTGAAATGATGTTTTGAGGTTAAACTCTTTCCAAATAACTGCAAGGATGTCATGTTTGATTATTTTGATTCAAATGCGTTTTTCAATTGCGAGACGAGAGTCCCTATTTTGTTCCCCAAAAAGTGGGACGAAAGAGCTAGAATCCAAGCAAGTGCGGGAAAGCAAGTCTAGAATCAAAGTGCTATTTGAAGTACGATTTTTAACACTATCCCATGGTCCAGCGGTTAGGCTTGCAGCTTTACACGTCGGGGGAAAGGATTCGATTCTTATTCAAGAAATTTTTTCTGTCAATGTCTATAACCCGGGTGGGGGAAAACAATTTTAACAACGTTGGCACGAGCTTGACAATGTCGTATCAATGTTGGTCAACAATGTCGCGCCAACATTGTGTTAAAGTTGGGATGTGACGCCTCGCCAATGTAATTCAACAACGTTGAATTTATATCGTATGGCAACGTTGGTTTTACGTTGTATGCCAACATCAATCCTACGTCGTTTGCCATCATTAGCCTTATGTTGCGTACCTCAGTTGTCTGTATATTATGTCGTTCATACATCGTGTAACTATGGTGGTTTAATGACACAGGTTACTAATACCATGCTATTTTGGAATTATTAATAAATAAAAAAACACATTTCATCTTATTATATTTATTGAGTAAACGGAAATTTGAATATAAATCTTATAATAAAACACACTACAAATCTATAGTATATTACTGCTAAGGGCGCCACTGCGCCCGAAGCCGGTATGCTATTTTTCATCATGCGGGAGCGGGACGAAAGTGGAACTTTTCGTCCCTAGGGATGCAAAATAAGTCGAGCGCGCGTGCGCGAGACGTTTTGCATCCCGTGGAGACGAATAGTTTCACTTTTGTCCGCTCCCTAGTGGTGAAAAAAGCAATATCTGCTATTATAAAAAGAAAAGCAAAATTTTCCTAAGTACTCTGAAGTAAATGGCAAAGCAGTATTTGCTTCTATATCGTTATTATCAAAAGAAATTGGCTGTCAAAAATTTATCCTATTGTCAAAAATGTAACCTATAATGCATAAATATTTCATTAATAGCTTTAAGTATGTTTGATTAGATTAGAAGTCAATAACTTTTTAAATAATTTAATAAATAAAATCAAAATGTCACATTATATTTATCGGTATTAAGAAAACTAAGCTTAACAACCAAAATATAAACTATTTATATGCTTTTACGGAGCTATGTTTTAAGCAAATTTTGGTTGAGTTAAAAGAAGGTATGGCTTTTTTTCAGTATATACGAAATATATAGAAATGTGTGTTAAAATTTATGTAAAATTTTCGTCAAGTTCACGTCAAATTTACATTACGTTTGTTCGCATTAAAAAAAGTATAATCAAGGAAAATACAAAAATTACAACACTTGGCAATAATGTAGAAAATTTACTTGAAAAAGAATGTAAAGATTGACATAAATTTGCATAAAAAACCGACAGGCACAAAATCAAACTGTTTGCAACTTTATGAACATTATTCATAAACCTTAATTTGCTCGATTTTGAAAGTTATCTTAAAAGAAATTTTTGCAGAACAAAACTTCATATTATCAACTCATTCGATTTGTTTCCATTTAGGGACGCATAATATCAACGATATGGTACTTTCTTGGGATGACGAACCCATCATACTAGCCGATCAATTGCATTTGACAGAATACAGACTCGTTAGTCAATGGGTTAACGTATCTCGAGCATCATATGCGACACCACAACAACATTACGGACATTTTGGTAATTCATTCATAATGTATAATTTTGCTGTACATTATAAAATTGTTTTGTAGCTATAATCAGGTTTTTATATTTGGGTAAAAATTCCTGAAACGTATCACTAAAAAATGAAAATGTAATTCTGATATCGACTTTGAACTCATTTTTTTGTATTCTTAAAACAGTGGGCAAAATATTTAAGTAAAAAAATTTTTTTTCAACAAGTTACTAACAATTGATTTGTTATTAACTAATTGTTCAATTGTCTTGCTTTGAAGCTCACAACGAAGGAAATCGAATTTACTTTCTTATAATTATGGAAAATGATAATAAAAGTTAATTTACAACATTTTTTATTGCAACAATAATAAAAAAAATTTACAAAGTGGCTTCTAGGACTCTAAATGTGAAGGTTTAAACACAATTGAATGACATAAATTGAGACCTACAAATTATATTCTTCTTCAATATTGAATTTCATACATAGATTTTTACCAATTTTATTATTGTTTTTACGTATACCTATAATAAAAGTAAAGATATAGGAGAAGGAATTAATTAAAATTGTTACAACATCTATCACATAAAGTTATTTACAGAGAAAATGCAAAATATAATAACAAATGTTCTGTATTGATGTTTTAAAATGTTTAAATGAAAATTTTTTAAATATATTATAAGTGACGTATCGTGATCAATAGTTTAATTTCAGCTGGAAATTTCAGCTCGATAAGTGTCACCTTCAAGTTAGCACGAGAAATGGGTTTTTTTATGATGGATTATTATATTCCATCAATACTTATCGTAGTAATCTCGTGGGTTTCGTTTTGGTTACACATGGATGCTGGACCTCCAAGGATTGTTTTAGGTAAATCAAAAAATGTATTCACAATGATTATTTTATATTATGGTATTATTGATTATGAAATGTCACTATATTGTTGTTTTAGGTATACTTTAATTAATAAATTATATAAAGAAAATGACACACACTTAATAATTTATTGAAAAATGATGAAGAAATAAAAAAATGTCAAAAATCTCTTTTTGTTAAAATTTGATTCTAATCTGAGATAAATTTAGATTGGGATAAAAAAACGATTAAATAATAAACAACTA
>JABFPD010000784.1:0-10125 GCA_022817545.1 Cremastobaeus sp. ZL-2020 | reverse complement strand
ACTGAATTCTAATTGCACCGAATGTACCATTAAATCTGGTTACGCCCGCAGCAACCAGATTATGATCACTGACCAGAATCAGCCTGGCCTGACAATCGGTCGTCACTTGGCGGAAAAGTCCAAAAGAGTTAATGCAACTCCGGACAGGCCGGACAGTCTGATTCTGGTACACGTGGTCCGGACTAGCGACTGAAATGTGCCACTCAGTTCCTGGGTGGTCTGAATTAATTTTCGGGCCAAGAACTCGAATCCGACTGATAGTGACGTCAAACAATTGTACTTGGACGGAAAAATCAATCGCTCGAGTGAACCTATTGGATTACTTTAGGAAAAGTCAATATTTCTAATGGATTGTCTTGTTGGACGGTCATGTAGTTCAGTCTCTACCCGGCATCCATAGCGAGAAACTCACGGTTGTTTGAAATATACTGATGATTTGACGCGGACTGACGCCATAAAATGGGCACGTAACGCAAGACGTCGACATGACTGTGCAAGTTATCGGTCGTTAGAGTCGAGTCGGACCGATTTTATGGTGTCTCGTCAGCATAAAAGCTTTAAAATTGTGTATGAAGGGTGTATTTGTTCTTGGGTAGGAGCGGTCGTGTACCGCGCAGTGGGGCCACGAGTGGGCCGAGTGTCCGTGAACCCCAACGGGGGTTGCACCGGTAAGCTTCAACCCCTAACTGTTACATTGTTCCACAAAGTTCTCGTATATTCGTTCGTGTTGACGGTAACCGTAATCCGTAGAACGTAGTGTGTATCCAGTCTTTATCTTGCTCTCTCATTTCCAACCTCCCAGCCAACACAAAACACCGTGATTTATGAAGCCCGAGTTCAACACATCTCTCGTTACTAGTTTGCTTCTCTCGCGACAGTCATTATTCCACGCAGTCAGAGTCAATTAACCGTTTTGATGTTCGCTTCCCAGTTGTGTTTTTACCATCGGATTTAACGCCGGATTAAAAGCTTAATCGTGACAGTCCAGCCGAAATAGTCGGAAAGAACACAGACATGGTTAGCCCGATCCTTCATCCGACCGTCTCGCTCATTACAAACCAAGCAAGACTGGATACGGTGTACTTTTTCCGTTGTTTTTGCCCATTAGTAACCTTAATAGGAATCCATAGTTCAAGCATTGTTATCCATAGTGTTGTCTGAATTTGTTCAATTACTATCACACAGTTCTCACCTAACATCAACATTGTTCAAGTTTTTTGGAATGCGTAGGATATTCACAATCGACGAATGCTAGAATATTTTGCTGCATCCTGTGCTCGTTTTTACGGAACAAACCGTTCAGAGTTAATTAGCTGTGCATTGTACACAAAACCAAGTTTGTCGGCAAAAGTGGCTCCGCTGGCCAATTTTTAGCCGCCGACTCATTGTGTTTTACCTTCCCGCGCCGACATTGACTCTTTTGTTGCCTTTGTTGATTAACCATAAACACACCGATATACGTTACGTTGAGCAAACATCTCGACCACGTGGCGATTCCAATGCAATACCAACGAGCGTCGAATTCAAACTTGGCGCAGCAAGCCGAGGCGCTCTCTAAAGAGTTAATTACTCCGGAATAATTAGTCTTTTAAACTAAGCGAGTCCGGTTCAAGATCGTGCGCCGAGCATCGAACAAGCAATCACAGGGCACACGCCGTTATATGCCTACCATTGTAACCCGAAAGTTTAAATTACTTCTTTGGACCGCTTTACTTCCCCGACCTGATGCTCTTTTCTTTCGCCTCCTCCCTTCCCACCCGCTTCCCTGCACGGGGAAGCGGGTTTCTTTTCCCACCGACGATCTTATGTTTCTCCCTTCGATCAAATGTTCCGTTTCCCCATTTTCTCTCAACAACCTTCGGCGATCCAAAACGAAATCGAGTTATTGGAATCACTGCGTATTGATTCTCGGAAAGCTCTTCCCTATGAGCTAGCCATCCCCTTAAAATAAGACGGTGCCGACCGTTTCACGAAACGGCTGCACGAATCACTTAATTTATGAAATTTTATGAATTAAGTTTCGCCGAAATCGGATCAAATGGGCACCTTGGGAGCCGCATAAGGGGGTATCACTTTCACTATTTCGAGTCAAAACAATGAAAAGATTAACTGCTTAACTGTCGATTCCGATCTCTTTGACCTCTTTGGATTCGAAAAACAAATAATGAAAAGCGCTGCCGATGGGTGATAGTTCGAAAACAAATCTATTTTGGCAGCTGAAATTCCATAGCGCTCAATTAAAATCCGTTTAGTTGTTTGATAAATTCAATATTACTATATATATAAACTTCTTGAATTAAATTTGGGCGTACTCTGTTGAATTGAAACTTGATCTAGATTTAGATTAGTGTTCGAGTAATAATTTGACGTGGTATTTCATTAATCCACTCGTTCTGAACCCGTACCGTACTGATGTTGGATGATTTCCTAGCTCATAGTACATAGAACTTCCAGAACCCCAACTAATTGTCGACAACTTGAATTACGATACGCTAGTTTTCACTAGAACTTTGAGCTTGGCCTAGAGTTACAATAGACACGCCGCGATATTCGGGATGATAATTCATTTTGCCATCGAACCGGTAACGATCGCGAAGAGCGATCGAGCGCGCGCATTCTAGTGAAAACTAATACCTCACGAGGAATAGAGTCGGGTTTCTGTTTCGACCCACGACCCCGTTTGGAGATGAGTTGATTGTTGCTGTTCCTTTTGATGTTTTCTTTGTTAACGCACAAGTTTTACTTTATCCGGTTCGAAATTGAAACGGTTGTGGGTCACATTGGAACTAGTTGGAAAAAAGTTTGTTTTAATATCGTATACAAGGAAGAAAAATCCCGGAAGGAAGGTTCGCTGAGACTGGCGACGAAGAAATACTACGAAGATGCAGTCTCACCTAGGGGCGAGTAATCTACCATCTACCTAACCTACTGTCTTTTAGAAATTCGTCATCGTGTATTACAGTGTTTTCTTTTTCTTATCCATAGAACTTTAACATAGATCCACTTCTTATCCGCAGTAGGATCCATTACGAAGTTATGAATTGTTTTCTTATTTGCCGAGTTTGACACGAGCGCTTAGTTGACGTAGGATGTTAAATGGCACGAACCGAAACTCATTAGAAACCATTGCGTACTGGATTACTTCACGAGTTGCGCATTTGTGCATGACCCAGAGTTGACAGCATTTTATCTGCACTTTTGACACTCGTTCGAATGTCGAATCCGAGGTGATCGCGTCAGTTCCATTTTGCATCCGTTCATTTGGACTGTCATGTACTATATTGAATATACACCACCGCCGACATTATCGTGAAACTTATGTGCAACATGTTCTGCATGATGTTCAGTAGGATATTCGGGTATAGTCCGAGCATATAAATAAATATGACATACAAAGTTGGCTGTTCGCAGTAATTCCGATTCTTTGTGTACGGTAAAAAGATTTATCGAGTACAGTTGTATGCTGATGGTGATTTACATGACTATAGACGGTCTAAATGTATGACACAACTTCGCAGTTTGAGTAATGACTTTGCAAAGCCTCGGTGCGGGGACGTTTTGCCGCGGCGGCGTAACCGTTTTCGTTTGTTTGTTTTCCGTCGATTTTCCGTTGCGATTGTTCGCAAAAGTACAAATAAAATGCGCCCAGACCGAATGTGGATCCTTCTGCGGCAAGAAAAGCGTGTAGTCGACTTAGAGAATTCGAGTTCAACAAAACTGGCTAGACTCAGTTTGTGCCGTAGTGAATAAACGTTTAATGTGTCCGACTAACCTATCCGTAAACCTAATTGACGAAGTATCATAACAATAGTTAGTGTTTAGGCTAGTAACAAAAACAACCGTCATGTCAGATTACAAGCAGTTACGAACCGTCGTTTCGTGCACACTTGGCAACTAATTGAAGACGGCTTCTGATTGGTTATTGCGCCGCTTATCGTTTTTTCTATTTCTGGTTTTTAGACCGTGTAGTACAAAGACAGCGTCATAGAACTGGTGTGTGATAACAATAGTGGCGTCAAATTGCCAGCGACACGGCAATTTGGCAACGTCAATTCAATAGTTACTAGAAGCTAGATAACAGTAGTTTAGTCACGTAGATAGTACGAGAGTGAAACGTTCTTTTTTGAGTGTCGTGTGTGTACTTGCCAATTTATCACATGTGTTTTATTATTAACATTTATATCCAGACGTTTGAGATCCAACAAGTAAATTTGGCGATTTAGAGAACAATTATTATTATTATTATACGTGTATATATTTGTATGTATCTTTGGGTTCGTTGCAGTTCCACGTTCTTTGATATCTTTAGAATCAAGTTGATTAGTACTTCGATTAGAATAGTACGCAGAACAACGTATCGCCCAACAATTTTCAAGTGTAGACTAGTTTCATTTCAATATAATCAACCACTAGAGAAGAGCGTTCGATTCCGCCGAGAGTCGACGTACTTTCTGTCATAATCGACCATCGAATATTAACTCTACGCTACAAAGTATGTTGGCCAGGTGAAAGTGCTAGTTTTTGCTCAGATATTAGCGCGCAATAATTGCACATTCTCCTCCGAGAAACTAGCAACTTTTTCCTGCAACATTCGAGTGTGTCTACAAGGCACAGTTTTAACGCAAATACCAAACAGCGACGTATTCTGAATTTTGGCCGACAAGCGTCGCGCTGAGCGTGTTCATCCAATGTGTTGCTCCTCCATACGATTCTTTCAGAATTCAGCCGACGAGCAGTTCTCACGCCGGGCATAGCCGAAGTTGGGCGAATTCGCCGCATACTCGGCGCGCGCGTCTCGACTCGCAAGCGCGTAGTGTGTTTGGCCGTGGATAAAGCATTCGAGATTTGATCGAATTAGATATTCGCACAGGTATGCCCGGAATGTTTAGCTCACCGCAACAAACGCCCAACGGTACGGATGAATTAATCCATAATAATTCCCTAATTGAATAACGAGCTCCGAGGGCGTGATGAGAAATCTGGCCTCGAAGAGGCAGCTCGAGCAGTTGAAATGTTATCGGATTTTCGAGCTTTTATGTTGCCCGGACGAAAACAAAGATTGAGTGCGCGTTTCCGAGCACTTGCCACCCTTATCTCGATCCTCGCTTGCACATCGGACCGGAAGCACTGCAAATAGATGAACTCTTGGCCTATTTTCCCTCGCGAACGATACTTTCGACTAAAACACTCGCGACGTTTGGCGACGGATCCGCGAAAAGGCGCGAGCCTGTCGATTGCGGCTCTCGCCGCTCCGAGTGCGGCGGCGGCCGCGCCTTATGTCCGATTGCAATTCCATTCCGACCGGTGATGCGATTTTCGTTTCCGAGCGCGATAATAATGTAAATGTATATTTTTCATTGATAACGACGTCGTTGCGCTCCCATTATCGAATCTCATTATTCTTTACTATCGAGCACTCGCAGAATTGGCAAAAACTCCCGCATCGGATTGATTACATTGATAACGATTCCATCCGTGCTTTCGCGCAACAAAACCGTGCTTTCCAGTCTTGTTACCGCCTGAATCAATTATCGGATCTTATTGCCCCGCTATTTTCCTTTTTCCCTTTCAATTCGTCTTTGTGAACTGACACGGCAATGATCAAACGGACTCTTTCTTTCCGCGGATTTACACTGAAAATCATCAATTAACTTATTGCCGAACCGAAGTGGTCCTGCACTTCGTTTAATCACACCGTTGTGCGATTTTCGTTCACAAAGTGATCGCGTTTTCATTTTTTCGGCTAAAAGAACCAAGTTTTGCGGACCCTCGCCAATCGAAACAATCGCGCCAGTCGACACGCCGTGTAAAATGCTCCCTCCCGGTAACCTGAATGCCTCTTTTCAAGCCATCGCTTTATTGACGATAGAATTTCTGGTTCAATTAATGTATTAATTGGTGAACGTGATTCCAATCCAGACGCCGAATTGGAATCAATCTATCGAATGGAGCGAACTATTTTTTCTATAATATCTTGATTGGACTGATGTTTACCGTTTGATGTTTCGGGCGCTGAAAAAAGGCTCATCGACAACATAAAGAAACGTCTGCAGCCAAGAGTTCATGATGATCCGTCTGTTTGATTCAATTCAATTGGAGCTGATTCAAATCGAAATTTAGAAAATTGCGGCAGGGCAACATACGTACGATGAGCTGTAGAATAAACCGCGCGGTTATTTTGTATAAAGATCAATTTGGTTACCATCGATAAGACTAACTTTGACGAAGGCGACGCTGTAAAGGGAACGCGCGGTTCTGTTTTATTTGACCGACCGTGCATTTTCATTCATCTTGAGTTTACAATTGTGCATGTTATTACAAAACGCAGCTTTTAACCACAGACCATATTGTAATCGAACAAACGAGACCCGGTACAAACCGCGCGGTGGGCTCGGCTCGCTTCATTCATGCACAAAGCTATAATTTTTCAATTAACGCGCTTTTAACGTAGACAAGTGAATTAAAGCCTCTGAAAACCAATGTAATTAATGATTGAAGTAAGGTCGCATTGCGTGCGGCCACATTGTTTGCTTTTGACGAAAATACGAAAACGGCTTTGTTACGCGGGTATCGCGCTTTTTGTTATTGCAAACGCTTCGCTGCCGGGGCAACAACGCGACCGAGAACTGCGCTTATCAGTTTTGCCCTATCGCAGGTGTGCGAGCGTGAATTTTGCGCCGCGATGTTGCGAGACTGCGGCAACATGACATTAAATGCCATGGCGCCCCATACAAATCACGTCAATGTGCAATTTATGGTCCGTGTGCCATGCGTTATCGCGTTATCGGCACGACGTACACTTTGCACGGGATTCGAGAATTCTTCGTCGCTGAAACCGCAAATCATACTTTATAAATATTAATTTTTAATCGCAAATTTGACGCACCGCTGTTATGCAAATCGCCGGCTACTTTGGTCGTTCTACCGACACATTTATTAACTCGACGTATCATTTTTTACCAGCCCCGCCGTGAAATCCCGCGCAAAAGGTTCCGTCGATGCAGTTTGATTTTGCGCCCGCCGTGTTGATCAATCGATCGTCGAGGATGTTTTTTCCGGCACTCGTCAATGAACCGTAGTTGTGCGCGGAGAAACTATTTTGGCTAAATTCGCTTTTATATTTCATTTTTCGAAACCAATTTTACTATTGCGAACAGGAAATCTATTTCCGTAGAGAACTAGTTTAATTTTTTGCCTTCGACGGTATTTGTGGAAAATTTTCTTAAGTTATACTTTTGTGGGAGAAATTCGTGATCTCAATCTGTTTCATTGATTAATTTTCCATTCTGGGTTTACGGGTGAAAATGCACGTTTCGCAGTAGTTTCAACCGAGCTGTTAAAGGAAAGAAAGCTTGCCCTTATTTCAAGATAATTGAACTGAACTATAAGTTAACCTGCTAATCGGCCATGAATTGAAGAAACCTTTCGTTTTCGTGTCCGCGACGAGTCTGTTTTGCAAGATTAATCAGCGTCCAAGTTTAAACAATCAGCCTAAAAGGCCTGCTGTTTGTTTGCGCAATTCCTCTTTTCACTTCGGTTGCGGAGAACGGCCTCTCACTCATACTTTCTCATCGTCTCAAAATTAACCCGAGTTATTCTTGTTTTAAGTTAGCTAATAACTTTACGTTACGCTTTGACAACAACTGTAAAAAGCTTGCTGCGGAATTAACCACCGGTGATTTGCTAAGCATAATGCAAGTTTAAATAAGAAACTCATTTATAAATTACATGATTCATTTTTAATGAACTCCAACTAATAAAAATCTCGTGAAAGCATCAAACATTTAACTAGAATCTTTCATTAAATTTGTTGTTGAAAAGTTCATTTCCTAAGTTTAATTTATAAATATTTGCGAACAACCTAAGTCAGACTATTAAATGTGAATAGTTTGCTAAACTTGAACATCATTGTAGAGTCTAGCAGTAAAATAATTATCATAGTGAATGAAGCTTAATTACTCAATGCAATAAAACCACCCGGTATTCAATACCTTTAATTCCTGTAACAAAATGCAAACTCTAGATTACTGAATGATGTATATATTTAAATAATATTGTATATAAACATGTAGAATAAAACCACTTCGCACAATCATATACATTCATCATATGGTAAAAGAAAAATACCATTATAGAAATGTTTAAAATTTATCGAGAGATTGTCTTTTTTAAATAATAATAATTAATGTGATTTCCTGCAAGTTGAAAGAAAAAATAATCGTTACGAGACATTGAAATATCATAGTTCTTAACATGTATAATTTAGATGAAGTTACAAAATCAAAAATTAAATGACGAAAAAAAGGTCCGAGTAATCTCCTGGTACAAACAAACTCAGTACTTAAGTTCAAAAAACCAACCTGGACAATAAAGAAAAGTGGAAATGATAATCACAGCCGTATCTCTGAAATTGTATGTAGAAAGTAATATATTTCTATTACTTCCATGCGTTGAGAAAAATAATTACAGTTGAGATAACTACAGTCTATCACTTAAAAAAATTTCAGTCGTCAGAACTGAGATTTCAGTCAAGATAAATGACTTTCAGTTGCATCAACTGAAATTTGCTATTACCTTCAAAAATTTGAAAAGTGCAGTTGTGACAACAGAAGTTTACATTAAATTAGGTTACTACAGAATGTTTCCATATACGCCAACTGTAAACAGTACAATTTAATTATGTAACTGCAGATTATTCAGGAAATACAATACAGTTTATTGCTAATGGTTTATGTTAAAAGTAAATAGGTTTTCTATTTTTAATCAATCGCGTCGAATTCACGTATTCATTCGTGGTTGTTTGTTCAGTGTTCACAGTGACAAAAAAGTTGTCAATTTATGGCACGGTGACGACCTTGATGACATTTATTATGAAGAAACATCAAACAATTGAAGGTTGCAGTACTTTTTTCAGTTTATTATCATGGCAACTGTAATGTCTCATTTGAAATACCAAAGTACGCCATTTTGAAATACTCGAAACAAAATTTTACAGTTGAGACAGCTGAATATTGCGGTTATCTTAAATGCATACGATCTGTTTTGGCAAATGGTTAATTTCTATAGTAACCTACACTGTAAAATCAGTTGCAGGAAAATTACACAAAAAATGTAAAAATACATGTTATATAATGTAAAATTACACAAAATGTGTAAAATTACGTGTTTTTTACGCTATTTATAATGTATTTTTACACTTGTTGCGTAATGTTCCTCAACTGAGTTTACAGTGTAGTCAACTGCAATCTTACGGTTAGGAGACCTGTTTTTTCCTCTCCATAATAGCACATATAATCTGAAAATGTTCTGAAAATGTTCTAAAAAATATTTTTCCTCCTAAAAATATTTTCAGAACATTTTCAGAATATATGTGCTATTAGGGCAGTGTAGAATTTCTGAATCTTTATCAGTAGTACTGCGATTATTCGTTTCCTTTGTCTCACTGCCCCAGGATCATTTTTCAGACCAAAGTACTGGTTTTTTCGCCAGGTTGAGACCGGTATGAATTGGCATTTATCAAGCCTGTAAGCTTAAGTTGCAATTTTTGTTTTGCTTGTTTACGTTCTTAGCTTTGTTCTGTATTAATGTCAGGGGTGCCGACGGTGTTCTACTATGGGACCGGAAGCGACAGCCGTGCGTATTCGGAGGCTCCGATGCAACACGTCCAACGGACTGCGCTGCGGAAGAAATGTATGAAAAGCCGATGCTCATTTCAATTATCGACGGTCGATTTTTATCTTTCCTACTCTCGCTCTAATACGATCCACGAGTCGCTACATGTCATTCATACATTTCTGTCTGGCGGTATTCAATGTCCAGTTTGTTTTTTGTTCTGCTACATGATGAAGACAAGGGATGTCCAAATGTGTAAGGCTATCGGGAATTGTCGGTGCTTCTATCTGGTACGGCAATTTACCGATACTTGTTCGTCTTTTCCGCGGCAAATTCACATTATTTGGCACTTTTCAACAGTTGTTTTTCCAAGACTAAAAATCGAAAGATTCGTAGGCGCAACTACGTTCTCAAGCGAGAAAGCAACACATTGGACGAGCGACTCATCTTTTTTCATTTCGAGAATAATGACTCCGGTGTAATAATCATAAACGAAGAGAAAAATTGTAAAAC
>JABFPD010000783.1:0-10128 GCA_022817545.1 Cremastobaeus sp. ZL-2020 | reverse complement strand
GATTATTTTTTAATCTGTATCCATAAGACTTAATTACTGATTAAAAAAATAATCAGTAACCATCAATGCCTGATTATTAATTAAAAAATGAATCTGTAATCATGATTATAAAAAAATGTTTAATCATGATTGGGTTGTTACTGATTCAAAAAAATTTTCTTACAACCGTATCTCAACAATTTTCAAAATATACACTATCTTCGTAGAAAGAAAAGTTAAGCTGATGATATCTTAACCAAAATAATTTTTTCAATCAGTAATCTGGTCTTCATTATTAGTACTTTTTATAATCAGTAAACATCCAGTAAAAATCGTAATGATTTGATTTTTCTTGTAACCATTCAATCTATTTTTTCCGATTACTCATTAGTTTTTAATCAATTCTATTCAATCTGGCATTTATGATTACTAATTTCAACCCTTTCAGTCATGGTTTTTAGCAATTTTACAATAAGTAACAAATTTTGTTCTTAATTTTTTGCATAATTACTGATACTTTCCTATCAATACTTCTTTAAATGTATAGACCATACAAAATATATAGCGATGCTTAGTTTTACCAAAATTAATAAATTAGAGTGTTTTTTAGATTATTTGTAAAATGTAGATGCGTCTATTATAACGTGACTGAAGGTGTTAATTTTAATCATTCAATTATCAATCCCCAATTACGAATTGGAGCAACCCCTTTTCTGCACAGACCACCTTGAAGCTCTCCAGTTTTCTTGCGACTTACTTCGTCTCCTTCTCTTCCTCCCTGCAAACATCCACAATCTGCAAAATGTTGTGATTGGCCGCCAAGGTGAGGGAGCCGATGTTGAGCTGGATGTAGTCCACCAGGTACTCTTCCGCGAGGTTGCGGACTTCCTGCGGCCAGGTGGCGGACCACATGAGCACCTGCCTGTCGGGGCGGATCTGGTCGATGATCTTCCTGATCTGGGGCTCGAAGCCCATGTCCAACATGCGGTCAGCCTCGTCGAGGACCAAGTACGTGCACCTGCGCAGGTTGGTGGTGCCCCTCTCGAGGAAGTCGATGAGTCTGCCCGGGGTGGCGATGCAGATCTCGACGCCGCGCTCCAGGTCCCTGGCCTGGCCGCCCTTGGGGGCGCCGCCGAAGATGCACGTGTTCCTGACGTACGAGAGCGAGCCGAACTCCCTGGCGACCGTCTGGATCTGCTGCGCCAGCTCCCTGGTGGGGGCCAGCACCAGGGCGATGGGCCCGTCGTTCCTCGCCAGCGGCGGCTGGCTGTTGATGTGCACGATGGCCGGCAGGATGTAGCCCAGGGTCTTGCCGGAGCCGGTCTGGGCGATGCCAACCATGTTGTTGCCAGACATCGCGATTGGCCAGCCCTGCGCCTGGATCGGCGTCGGCGCGGTGTAGCCCTGCTTCTTAATGCCCTTCATCACGTAGTCCGGGAAGTTGCCCTCCTCGAACGACTGGATCGGGTTCGGGATGTTCTCCCCCTTCAGGGTGATCTTGTTCTGGCTCCGGAACAACTCGATCTCCCGACCGTCGCGGCTCTGCACGCTCTGGTGCGGCACGTAGAAGTCCTTCCGGAAGGGCTGCAACTCCTGGTTACTCCAGTCGGGCCGTCTCAGGGTCTCGCCCACCGAGCTGCCGTTCCCTCGGCCGTAGTTCATCCGGTTCCCGTAGCTGTTGCCATTGCTGAAGCCTCCCGATTTGTAGGATGATCCTCGCGATCCACTGTTGCGGTATGTGCTGTTGCCAAAAGTCCTGGAAGAAAAAATCAAGCGGTTATTCTCGGGGAAATTTTGTTTTTTGCTTAATTTGTTGTAATTTTGTTCTTTGTTTGAAAATAAATGGCATGAATGATAAAGAAATGTGTCGTATCGTGAATTTACAGGGTTGGGCAAGGTACTGAAAAAAGTAACAATGTTAAGTTAAAAATTAACGCTTGATAATTTTCACAATGTTAATGTTTTAAAAAATTTTTAAGTTATGAACTTAGTTGCTGTATTTTCATTTTAAAAAATAATTTTTTTTCTTAAAATGCAAGTAGGATTTTTTAAATTAACCCATTTATGCCTTTACACAACATTTCAAGAAATTGTTTTGTCAAATTACAGACTGAAATTAGATGCAAATTTGTAATTTCCTTTGGTATAAAATACAATTTATCAAGAATGTTCAAATTTTTAATGAAAAAGCTTTTTATAAACAAATTGAATTGTTATTGTAAACATTGATTTAAATTAAAAAAATTTGTATTGCATAATTTTCTAATTTTAGCTATGTACAATCATAATACATAAACAAATGATAAAAATACTTGTTTCAATGATTGGTCATAAATGGGTTAACTTGTAACTTTTTTCATATTTATAGCAATGAAGTATGGACAAATAAAAAAATTGTTTAACAATAACATTTATTCATAATTAATTCTGTTGTAGTATGGCTAAGTTAATAATAACTATGCGATATTTATTGAATTTAACCTGAAAAAATAGGCTTGATTTAATTTCAAAATTATAAAATATATAAATAATTTGTTATGCTCATAATCCGAAAATTTATAACGTTCATTATTATCATTAATATTTGTATTTTGTTTATTTTTTAACTTATGCAAAATAAGTTAAGAAAAAGTTAAACTTTTAACTCAACTTTTTTTCAAGTTATTTGCCCAAACATGTAAATTTATAATGAATTTTTTATTGGAATTAATTTTATGATATTCAATGGCTATTTAACTTGCTATCAATTGTTTCTAATTTGACGACAAGAAAATGGTACTTAATGTAAATGTGATTAAACCCTGATTAATGCACCTAATTTAATCAATAAATATGGACAATAAATAAATAAAACATAAACAAATTTTTGTGATAGAACTCAATAAATGCAGCTTTTAATCGACTGAAACTGAAAATGATTGCACCTTTTCATGATGCAAATTACGTTTTGTGGAAAATAAACAAATAACTGAAAAATATTTATACAACCAACTATTTGTTCACCAGTTATCATGGCAAACTATTTCTGTGCATGACAACATTCCTTTAAATTTACCATGTATCTCAAAGGTCGTTAAGCCAATTCAACATTTTGAGTTGTTTTTAAATGTTCTGTTTATAAATAAAAAAAACTCCCGGAAGTTGTCTTGCATGAAAAGCTGAACTGTGACAAAAGATTTTGGAAATTGCTGAATTTAAAGGAACTGTGGACTAGAAAAATGCAACTGAACATTGCGGGAGGTTGAACAAAGCCCGGCATAATCTACAGATGAGACACGCAAAGTGGTTTGAGTACTAACCGGCGCATTAAGCCAAGAACACCAGGTAGACGTCGAAACCTTGAATGTAAAAATATTTTGCGTTAGATCCACAATGTGCCATCGCTATCTTCGCCTCCTCGAGCTTGAATTCGAATTGCTTAGCGGCCAAGGCGCTTTTAAGGTTAACATTGTAAATAATCACTAATCGACTCGAAATCCGACCGAGATTCGTAAACAAAACTCATTTAAGTTCGGACGATAAAAAATCAGCTCTAGATTTAGTTTCCACTTACATTTTCGGAAGTCACAAATCGCTCAATTCGGGACAATTTAAATGCACGATTGAGGTTATGTTACTTCGGGCAGTCAAACGTGCGTTCCTACGGTAGAAATTATAAGGCCCACGTGTTCTGACGCGAAAATGAAAAAGGTTAGCAACAGGGTCTCGGGGTTTTCGCACGACTCAACGTGCAGAAAAGACGGACAATGTCGGGAATTCGAGTTTACTTCGGAACGTTAAGGGCGGTTGCAGCTACGGAAACGTTTTTAAAACGTAATGCAACGTGAATGTTCGACCACGTGACCACGTGTGCCAAAACGTGACGGGAATTTGCCGACGAGGGCGGAAAATCGACAAGAAAGCGGCGTCAGTAGATGGACGCGGTTCTCGAATCATCGAGTCGTTGTAATTACTCACATGTTTGTCGAATTATTTGAGTGTTTTCTTTCTAGATTCCGAAGTTCTTATTTTAAGTGGACACGAGGAGCGGCGATTCAACAATAACTGAACCGCTCGGCGCGTGGCTCTCTTTAGTACGCTTCGCGGCTCGCGCAGGTGCTGGGTGGCGCATGCGCACTCCAGCGCTACGAAAAGTCCCGCCGATTTGAACGTGCAATTATTGTATGGGTTTTAAAATAGACATTATTGTGATAATTTGATTATTTAATTCGTGACTTCAGTGAAATAAAAATAGATCAAGTTGTTACAATTTTAGAGAGACAGATTCCATTTTTTTTTCAAGACTTGGAACTTTTTTAATATTGACAGAAATGATGAAAATATTAAGTAAAAAGTTAATTATTTTTTTATTAACTTTCACAATCTTTATTGTAACTTGATATTTTTTAAATTATAGTCATTTTTCTATTGTGATAAATTTTTTAAAAGTCTAAATCAATGTCAATGAATTTTTTTATAAACCTTTCCTGGAAAATATTGAAACTATCCTAATAAAAATGTAGACATTTCGGTTGAATGAAAAAAGTTTGTTTGTCGGATTTATTTTACATGTGTTTATTTTTACGACATTTTTGAGATAGAACAAGTGTAGAAATCTTCATTAAATTTGAATAACCCATTTTGTAAAATTCAAATTAGTGCTAAACTTTGAAATTACTTATTTATTTTTTTAATGTTTGAATTTATTATATAATTTATTAATTATGTAACTAAAAATGAAAATTTTATTTAAAATTTATGTTTCAGGTATACTTTAATAAATTATTTAAATAAAAATGACAAACACCAAATAATGTATTGAAAAATGATAAAAAATTGAAAAATTTTCAAAAATCTTTTTCGTTAAAAATTATATAGAAAAGAATTTCACCACATGTAAGCTAAAAAAGGATTTTAAAATATTTATCTTAATTTTATACAACAAACTATTCTATACTCAATTAAAAATGATTAAATTTATTTTAACCATATTGAGTAATCAAAATATTTCAAATATCTATAAACAAATATTTCAAAGATGAACAAACTTTGTAAATGAAGTTTTCATAAGAATTTGGCAATTAAGCCAATAATCACAACCAGTGTTGTTACATGACAAATATCTCAAATTTATCTTATTGATATTACTTTTTTGTAAAAATTTCCTTCAATTCTTTCAGATTTGAAAAAATGTTAACAATTATTTTAAGATTTTTGATATGTTTTATCAATGATTGTAATTTGTTCACTTTTAATAAGAGCTATGTAGAAATAATTGAATTGTAAAATATTTCCCATTTGATTTGAGATCTACTGATATCATTGTTTTTGAGCAAAAATGACACAATGTTTTTAATTATGCAGGTTTTAATTGTTACTTAATTAAAATGACTTCAAAGATTCTAAAAATGATTATCATAAAATGAGTGACAAAAGGATTAAAGCATTGAACTCATAAACGTAGGTTGATCCGATTTTTTTTATTTTTATAAACAATTAATTTAAAAAAGCTGGTTAGAAGAAGAAACCCAGGATCTTTCCTCCCAAATGCTTGCGCCTGGCCTCCTCATGGTCCATTATCCCACCACTTGTGGTCATGACGACATAGCTGCAAATCCAAATAAAAACATCAATAAATCATTTTTCAAAAACTCATTTTTTAATCAGGGATTCCAACATTCCATTTAAAGTTCAAACAAAAATATTTTTTTTAAATGGACACAATTAAAAATAAAGAAAACATTTGAAATATAATTCAAGAAATTATCAACATACAGATTTTTAATTATAATCAAATTTTTTGTAACAACTTTATTTTATTAAGTTTTATTGTACAATTTTACTGGTACTGCAAAATCTTCTGTAAATTTGCAGCAGTAATTTTCAGTGTAGGGTTTTTTAAATTATTTTTCCCTTTCTTATTTGATATCAATGAAAATATAGACATATTTTTTCTAATGGTGAAGTTATGCAGTTAAGGGCTAATGACTTTTAACTTGTAATTTAACCCATTTATTGCCCTTGATGCCTTTACACAACATTTCAAGAAATTGTTTTTGTCAAATTACAGGTTGAAATTAGATGCAAATTTGTAATTTCCTTTGGTATAAAATACAATTTATCAAGAATTTTCAAATTTTTGAAAAAGCTTTTTATAAACAAATTGAATCTTTATTGTTTTATATTATAAGTTTCATTGTACAATTTTACAACAAACTTTCATGTCTATAAAAAAAATATTTAATTTTTTTGCGATTAAAATGTTTTAAAGTGGAAAAGTAAAATCAGGTAATGACATTTTTTGAACATTATGACAAAAATTAATTTAAATAACATTGCAATTTATTGAAATTGTTTCTTAATTGTAAATTGATTTTTTGACAAATTACCCAAATTGACGGCTTGGCAAAAGTGCGTTAGTCCACTTCTCAATGTCGTGTATGGGGACGTCAAAGCGGGGAGAAATAACTCCGCACTTATTCAATCTTCCTGTAAGATTAACAACTATTTTTCCGCTTCGATGGTCGTCGACGATCTCAAATTCGCCAATGTAACCTAATTTAGGATAATCACGAAATTAGTGATAGAAAATCAATGCCAGTAAGCCAGTTTAATAATGAAACATGTTTACTCCAATAAAATCTGAATGATCAATGTTGTCACAGCAAAACTGTTTTCTTTATAAAATACAGAAACTGTATTTTTTGTAAACAATTTGAATGAAACAACAAATTGTTTTAATGCAACTTGTTCCAGTAAGTAAAGTAAAAACAAGGTTAGTTGTCACTCTAGAAATCCACATAAACAAACATCAATTTACAAAAATAAGGGAACAGCATTTCTAGCAAAATCAGCAGAAAATGATTCAAATTTCGAAATTTGTTTCAATTGTTAATTACAAAAATCAGTTTGGAGTAAAAAACGAGAAACAAGATTTTACCATGCTTCATCATGACGGTGAGGAATCTGGTGATGACCTTGGAGGAAGGTCGGATGAGAACCTGTCTCTTCCCTCTTTTTTCAGCATTGTTGATACTCTTGAGAGCATCGGACAGAACGTTCATTCGCACCATTTCTGCAAAGGAAATTGACAATTAAGAGGAGCCAGAGGTTAGAAAGCACTACGCGAACACGTGTGCACGCTACAACGTGCTCGTACTCGCTAATGTCGTCGTCCTTTTCAAGGACCCATTACCGGCTAGTTAGGTGATCAAGCGGCCTGGAGAGTGACGTTGCTTCAGGAATACGTTAGATCCTGGACATAAGGGCCATAAGGCCTCTTTCGTCGGCAATCGCAAGAAAGAAAAGAAGGAAAATTCGCGTGCGTCCGTGTTGTCGTGGTGGCGCTACTGGCGCGATGCTGCGTTGCATTCATAGGGAATTTCATGTGGGGAATAAATCGTGCTAGGGACTTTTGGAGGTTTCCATGTTCAATTCTTTTGAATTTGAAAAGTTCTAACATATTTTTAATTTTTTTATACGGTTTAGGAACCAAAATAATTTCTCTCAAAGATGAGATATTTGGCATGATTTTTTTTAATAACTTTTGCAATTTTTAAAAAATATGTATAATTTTTTCAAATTACTAAAAAAGTTTGTTTTTCGTTTTATCTGTATGTTACTTATTTTTTTCGGCTTTTAATTGAAGAAAACAAAATTTTGAATAACTAACTGGATGGGAATAGAAAATAATAAATTTGTTTATTTTTCATCAAATATTTTTTGTTAATATATTTTTCTATTTTTTGATCAACAAAAATATTAAAATATCAATAAAAAATGCTACAATTTCGTAAATGAAATGTTGAGAACACTTTTTTAGCCGGGTTTTGACAGGGTTGTATGTATGTAATATAATATTTTGAAATACAACTATGAAAAATTAATTCCGTTGACAATTTGCTTTTTATTGCATTATTTAAAATATCAGATCAATTTTAAATTATATCATATTATAAACTTAAAACTTATGTACAGAAAAGTTGAATTTCTCGATCTTAGCCGACTGATAGCATGATAATTTTATTAATAAAAAAATTGTACATAAAAATAACCAAAGTTAATTTATTCTTAGTATTTTTTCTTAATAGTGTTCACACAATTAAGTACCTATAAATCTAGGAGTAGAAGCAGAAATAAAAGTATAAAAATAAATATTTATTTTTTGTTATTGTTGATAAATTGATACGATTTAAAAATATCCCTATAGTTGATCACACTGATTGTTACACACATTTTTGAGTAATAAAAAATGTACGTTAAAAGATTTTTTTGCACTAGTGCAATAAAATATATTTGTTTATATACAAATTAATTTATTTATTATAATACAATATAATAAAGACATTTCTCATTTTTGGAAATAATGTCGTTATATTTGGTTTTTGTTTTGTCGAGTAAATTGCAAATATTTGTCAAATGTAAATTCTATACTATGGAATCTCTGTAAACGCCTGGTTGAAAGCCGTCTGATCAGATTTCGAGAATTGAAAAGTTTGGACCTCGCCTGCACCAAAATTCAAATAAAAAACAAAATCCACTTGCTGCAAGAGGATTCCGAATACCGTAAGACTTTTTTTCAGTTTTAAATGATCATTATTTTATTATTTTCATTATTTGTTATTTTATTTATAGTTATATAAAATTTTATTAATTTAATTTAATAATGAACGATATAATGAAATCATTATTAAATTACGTTTCATTTTGCGTTGTGTCAATTCGAATTTTCTCACAATAAATGGTTTTCTTTTGTTTGAACCCGAAATCCGCTTCCTGCAAGAGGAATCAGATTACAGAAAAATAACTTGAATGCGTTTCAGATTTGACTCAGTTTTCCGGCTTGGGAATAAATTTGTGAACTCTTCAAACATCTCAAATTAACTTTCGAGCTCAAGAACTGCTCTGCGAAAATGTTGCTGTACGATAACAGCGATGCCCTGACGCTGAAAAAACTGACCTTATGCAAATGTTTCGAGCTGAGTCATAAAGAAGTGATGCGCGTAATCGCCTTGTCCCGAAACTTGTCTCATAATTTTGATTATAAATTGCTTTGAAATCCTCAGCTTTTTCAATATGCGCCACCCTGGATAAAGTCTCATAACTGATTTGCACATTTCATAATAGAATTTCATATAATGAAATTTTTTGGTTTTGTATCGTGTAAATTCATGACAATTTGTTTTATTTCATAATTGTTTTACACTTTTGATGCAGAATTAGAGAATTCAGGATATAAATTTCGATTATGAAATTTCTCATTTAGTTACACAGAATTTTTTTTATCAAAGCGAAGAAATTCTTAATCAAAATTTATATCATGAATTCTCTAATTCTATATCGAAAGTGTAAAACGATTATGAAATAAAATAAATTGTCATGAATTTACATGATACGAAACCAAAAATTTCAAGTTATCAAATTCTATTATAAAATGTGCAAATCAGTTATGAGACTTTAACCAGAACTGCTGCAGATAGTCAATGCGGATTCTACAATTTTTTGTACCGTTACAAAAGTACACACTTTCGTTGAAATATCGATTAAAAAGGTTTGTGTATAGGTGTTCGATAATGTACCCTAATAACCACACTTTACAAAAATTATTATTAAAAAACATATTAGTTTTTAATAATAAATCAGTTTTATAATAATTATTTAGATTACCTTCAATATGTCATTGATTTCATATCATTTACAATATATTAAATTTGTATTAAAACAAAAAACAAAAACATGAATAATTGATTCAAAATAGTTTTTGAGAAATATGTACATAATTTACGTAATAAAAAAATGTGTATTACAATTTTCTGGAATTATGCAGTACAATTACGAGATAGGTTTGTGTAAATTTTATGTAAATTATTTATATTAATTTTACGTAAAATTTATATAAATCTGGCTATCAGGGTATATTCAATGAATATTTTTTATTTGTTTAAAGTACCTATTGTAATAATTTATATATTTTTTCAAATGTATATAAAATTTTTTTAATTTATACTTTTTTATTCCCAGTCAGCACTGAATTCCAAAATGTTGACTCAGAGTTACCTCACACTACACTCACGGGTATTATGCGTTGCTGAATTTTTATGAACCCAGCAGTTTTCAAAACTATAAATCCCAATAAGCTTTGAATCTTATTGGATTTTATTGGGTTTACGT
>JABFPD010000782.1:0-10130 GCA_022817545.1 Cremastobaeus sp. ZL-2020 | reverse complement strand
AAATCAATGCCATTAAGATATCTCTACATTATATTAAAAACACTTTAATTATTCGACCGAAATGAGACATGCATGTTGATCATTTTTGGATACCGAATGATTAGACATGAAATAACAAGTAGGCAGTCAAGATAGAGAAGTCGAGCTGTAATGACATAGAAAGCATTTGTGAAATAAATATCTATCAAAAATAAAGCCCAAGTCTTTTTGGCCGCGCTGAGTAATCCCAGTCCGTGTCGACTTAAATGTTTGCATTACGACATATTTTGGTGTCAGAAGTGGGATAGCGCACGAATTTCTTCACAGAAATTCAATAAGATCTTCACAGATCACTGAAGCAGTTTAGCAAGGAGGATTCACATCCTGGGACGAGATTCCTGTAATATCCTAACGGAACTGAGCTGCACTGCAACAGGAGGCCCAAGGACAAGGATTTGATTAATTAAAACTGGCAAAGAAAATAATTGACGAGGTAAGTGCACCATTTCATAAATATCGCACTATAACCTCTTATTTAACTGATACGTCATCTGACAACGAGTCAGATCATTCTTTCCAATCGACAAAATTTTCTGGAAACGAGATGGCTTCTGGAAGCGAAAATTTGAATAATCAGTTGAATACCAGCCTTGAAAATATTGCCCAGTATGCAGAAAGCGGGAATAAATTTTTAATTATGACGGAAGAAGAGGAAAATGCTTATAAACAATTAAAAGGGGCATTGCCAAAAGATATTACTATTTATAGATCTATTCAAGAAGCAGAATGTGCACTAAAAAAAAATCCATTAGATGATAATGTAAAATGGCACCATGCATATAACATGCCTGTACCATCCACCTATAGAACACTTAAACCAACCGATGTTATCTCTTGGATAACAAATTTCGATGGATCAGGTAATGTGAGAACGTTTATAAGGGAAAATGAAGAAGCTCAAAAGCAAATGATCGACGGTTTGGATAGAAAGTGTGTTTTTCGGATGGTACTTGCCACCAAGTTAACGGGGGCTGCGAAAGAATTGATATCAGCACAAGATCCCAGTACATGGGAAGAAACAAGGGAACTTCTTCTGAATTACTTCGACATAAAAGACACTCCTTATACCCATCTGAAAGAACAGAGAAATAGATTGTCACAGCGCCACCGAGAGAGTGTACAGGAGTACGCTAGAAGATTTCTAGATATACATCGTAAAATTGTAAAAGCAGCAGGTAATAAGACCAATGCAGAGCATGCCAAATACAGCATTCTAGACGAAGAAGAAGAGAGCTTAAATCGTTTCATAACCGGCCTTTCAGACCAAGTGGGAGATAAAGTTGAAGCGAAAAATCCTGCCAGTCTCAAGGAAGCTATTAATTGTGCTTTAAATGCTGAGAGTCGTATTAATGAGAAAAATATGATGAGAAAATTTGCCCAAATTCGTTTCGAAGAACGTAAACAACATGAGAATAGACGTGCTGAAAAACATCATAAACCGACAGATTCGCGAGAAAAATCACGCCAAGAAGAAAATAAACATGACAAATATGATAGCCGTAACAAGTACTATTGTTCGAATTGTCAACGATACGGACATACCAAAGAGTATTGCAGAGAAAAAAATTTTCGGGACAGCCAGTCTCGCCAGCGTCCACCACCAGCGAGACACCTGACACAGACATCCAACCTAGCAGAAGAACACTTAGACCTGTACGACTATACCGAGTCACAAGAAACGAACAGTTTATCTGGCTCCGACCTAGAGGAGTACGACGACCAGTGAAACTCCTTATCGACTCTGGTGCGGCAGTTTCAGTAATAAAACATAAAGTCCTGGATCAAGAAGAATGTCATCCTCACAAAGACCATACTAAAACAGTGTTAATGGGTAACGATACAATACATTTATTAGGTACCGCTAAACTAGAGTTATTCGGAAAAACTAGTGAATTTTTTGTAGCCAAAAATGATTTTCCAATTGACGATTTGGACGGAATATTGGGACTAGATGTGATGCAGACGCATGAAGCTGTCAACAACATAAAGAACTCTACCTTAACACTGAGCAAAGAAGAAATACCACTGAATACAGAAGAACCTATAGAATTAAAGCAGAAAACCTCAAGAATATACCGTTTAAAAATTCCCATTGACGACACAGAAATTGTAATTGAGGGTAAAAATATAATTCCTGGATTATACTCCGTAAGTGATGGCGAAGTTAAAATGATTCTTTATAATGATAAAAATTTTAGTGAATTGATTTACCAGGAACAAATACAACTGAGCATAATTAGCGATATGCAAACTGAAGCACCGAGAATACAGAGAATAGAACGAGAATCCATTTCGGGAAGAGCAACTAAGCTTTTAAATAACACACGTCTCGACCATTTAAACAAACAAGAAGCAGAATCCATTGAAAACATTATAACCTCATTTACAGATGTATTTTTTTTAGACGGAGATAAACTACCCTCAATATATGGTATAGAACATAAAATAAATCTAAATACAACAGCTGCAATACAAACACGAAACTACAAGCATTCCCCAGCAGAAAAGAGAATAATCGAAGAACATGTTGATAAACTGATGAGTAATGAAATAATTGAAGAGTCCCAAAGTCCGTACAACAATCCAGTGATATTAGTTAAGAAGAAATTAGATGCCTCAGGAAAACAGAAATGGCGCCTGGTGATTGATTTTCGAAAAATTAATGATCATACCATTCAAGATAATTACCCGCTACCAAATCCCGAAGAAATCCTCGAAAGTTTGGGTAGGGCATTTTATTTTAGTGCTTTTGACCTAACTTCTGGATTTTATCACATCAACCTAGATGAAGACGCACGAGAGAAGACGGCATTTTCCACAGATAGAGGTCACTACCATTTCAAGAGAATGCCTATGGGATTGAAGAACGCTCCAGCTACGTTCCAACGAGCCATGAACTATGTACTGAGGGGGCTGATTGGACAAATTTGTTTTGTATATCTAGATGACGTGATAATCTTTGGGAGAACCTTAGAACAACACAACGAGAATCTCAGAACATTATTGTCCAGGCTACGGGAACATGGTTTGAAATTACAACCAGACAAATGTGAGTACCTCAGGCCAGAACTAGAGTACCTTGGTCATCTAATCACGCGAAATGGAGTTAAACCTAACCCTAACAAAATTCTAGCAGTTCAACAATTTCAGATACCAAAGACTACAAAAGAGCTGAAGGGTTTTTTAGGTTTGGCAGGGTATTACAGAAGATTCATAAAAGATTTTTCCAAAATTAGCAAGCCGCTGACCAAGCTTTTGAAAAATGATGAGAAATATGTATGGAATGATGACCAAGATAAAGCTTTTAACAGCCTTAAACAGGCACTGACGAGTGAGCCCGTACTTGCCTTTCCTGACCACGACAAACCATTTATATTAACCACTGATGCTAGTGGTTATGCACTGGGAGCCGTATTGTCCCAGAATTATGGTAAAGACGAGAAGCCCGTAGCTTATGCATCCAGAACACTAAATGCAGCAGAAACAAAATACAGCACAACCGAAAAGGAACTTCTGGCTATCGTATGGTCAGTTAAACATTTCAGGCATTTTCTTTACGGTAAAAGGTTTGAGATAATAACCGATCACAAACCACTGAAATGGCTAATGAATGTAAAAGACCCTTCATCTAGATTAATGAGATGGAGATTAAAATTAGAAGAGTTCGATTATGAAATAACATACAAAAAGGGAAAATACAATACAAACGCAGATGCCCTGTCAAGACCAATAAGAGTAGCTCGAGAAGTACAAAATGAAGAGAATGACGAATTTGAAGAATTCCTGGTTCAACGTAAAGGTATGAACTTAAGGCCCTTGAAAGAAGTGGCAAAAAGCAAGAAACAAATAATTACTTTAGGCGATAAAGAAGATATAATCATCACTTACGATACAAACCTCAGAGAAGCTTTCGCCAAGCTCAAAGGGCACATTATATCAATCCCTCACAGTATTTGCTACAATTTATCATTTTTGGATGAAGTGATAAAACCCAAAATAATTGAAATATTGAAATACTTACATACAAAATTTGATCCAGAAGAAAAGACTATTGAGATAATCACGTCACAGATAGAAGAAGTTACATCAGAACATAAACAAGAAGAGATCGTCAAGACATTCCATGGCACCGACTATGGTCACCTGGGTATACAGAAGACAGTTGATGCAATCAGCAAACGATTCACCTGGAAAAATCTACATAAAGACGTCGAAAAATTCATAAAGAAATGCAAACAATGTCAACTCATCAAAAGACCACAAACTAACACGGTAGCTGAAGGAGTAAATATATTACCTCCATCCCGAATTAACGAGAGGATTGCAATAGATCACGTAGGGCCATTACCTGAGACACCCGACGGTTACAAATATATTCTGACAATACAGGACTTGTTGACAAAATTTCTTGTACTTATACCCACCACCAGTACTCGAGGCAAAGAAACTGCCGAAGTGTTGCTGCAAAAATACATTTATGTTTTTGGAGTACCGGAACACATTGTGATGGACAATGCAACCGGGTTCCAGTCAGATATTATGAAAATCTTACTCAAGGCATTGAAAATCGCTCCCATTGTAATAGCCGCTGGACATCCGCAATCAAACGGATCGCTAGAGAGAACGCATGCCACTATTAAAGATCAATTGAAGATAATGATTGAAGATCACGAAGAACAATGGAGTGAGCATTTATCCAAAGTCCAATACATCTTTAATACTATGACAAATAGAGGAACAGGAGTAGCACCAATGGAAGCCATGTTAATGGTTAGACCAACCTCAGCGATTGGAACGTCATCACTCAGACCGAAAACTCAAGACGGGGCGAGCTATTTAGAAGAACTCAAGAAACAACATGCAGAATTCCTCAAAGAAGTCAAGAGAAATTTAATGAAGAGTAAGGAGAAATACGAGAATGAAGTCACTGCAAGAAAAAAAGGACCAACACCTGTCATCGATGTAGGAGACAAGATTTTGGTGAAAAGCTTGAGACAAACCCCATTGTCTAAAGCTTACACAGGACCCTATATCATCACTAGCATTAATCCCGATACACATACTGTATCATATTTCACCAGAAATAAGACTCATAATAGACATATAAATGATATAAAGCCTTTCCGCGAATAACCTTTTATTTTTGTTACAGATGACGAAATACTTTATATTTTGTTTAATATATTTAAGCACGACAGTAAATGCAGGTTATCAGATAATGAATGTTAGCAATCCAGTGTTACGGGAAGATCTTTTTTCTGCATACCTGTATAATGAACAATGGACGACAATACATTATGTTGACTTAGCTGACATAACCAATGACATGGAGCAATTACAACTTCACATAGATAAGTTATATGAATTATGTGTAAACTTTGCAGGTTGCCAACAAGTACGAATTATAAAAGCTCTAAAAATTAAATCAACAGAAACACATTCTCGTATTAATGTAATGACCCGGATGTCAAACAGATCAAAGAGAGGATTAATTAATTTTGTAGGTTCCGCGAGTAAATTCCTGTTTGGAACTATGTCTGCTGATGATGCTATAAAAATTGATGAGGAAATAGATAGAGTATATTCAAAAACATCAAAAATAGCTGTACTCTTGACGAATCAAACTTCAATTATACGAAAAAATCTAAACCAATTTAAAATCATTGCGCATACACAACAGCAAGATATAAATACTTTGGAAACAATTGTAAAAAATGGAAATTCTTTGAGTAAATTTAACTTATTCCTTTCTGAATCAGCATCAGAAACTCAGCTACATTTATTAACACTAATTAATACAATAGACACCATAGAAAATGCAATTAGCTCTGGAAAAGCTGGCATGATACCTCCAGCTTTGATTACCCCTGAGAATTTAATGAAATCATTAGAAATCATACGACATGATGTTTATAAAGAAGTTCCATTTCCATTGATAATTGAAAACTACCCTCTGTACATACATATTAGCACTGTTCAAATAAGCGTAGTTAATAACAGAATTATATTTAGAGTAAAGACGCCAATTCCTCAAGATACTCTGTATAACGTGCGACTCTATACTCCCGTACCTCAAACAAATCCTAGTTACATGGGAAAACACTATTATATAATGAGCAATGTCGAACACCGACCAGTGGCATCAGATCCTTCGACACACAGGTATACACCAATTTCGCGGGAAATGTGTATTAGTTTGGGTAACTTTAAATTGTGTAAAATTGTTAATCCAGTTTCTATAATAGTTAATGATGATACATGTTATTCACACCTAGTAAAAGACCAAACTGATACTCATTGCAATAAAAAATATTTTGATCTTAAGGAAGTATATATACATCCACTTTCTTCAGGATATACATGGTATATTATATCACCAAACACTGTAACCATAACTGTATCATGTGTAAACGAACCAGAGACTGCGTTCTTATTATCTGAGCAACAAGGAATCTGTTTCTCGCTAGATTCTCATTGTAAAGCGACTACAATTGATCACACATTTCTGCCAATAACACACACAGATTTGACTAAAGTTATTCCTCATCACATAAAAATATCATTTTCTGAACTTGAATCAGACATATTTAATGCTTCCGCTTTTAGAATACCTGAATTGAAAGGCAAACATTTGAATATAGATCACCTCATTGAAGGCTCCTCTACCCTCGGAGAACTGTCTGATCAATTGAGAATAGTCTCTCAACTACGCCGTTACAAATCTTGGACCACTACGGGAAAATCAGTTCTAGAGTATACCGGATACACTGCGCTTGCCATAGTGTTGCTTACCATATTTTATAAGTTAGGACTATTTAAATTGATGTGTAAATGCTGCCCTTTTATCGCCTTTTACCATAAGTGTTGTAATTTCAATAATCAATATCAAGATACTGCTGCGCCAGTTTACAATCAATCTGCATATGAATTATCATCTAGAAATAAACCATTTGACCCTGAATCTGAGGGTCAAAGGTTTTTGCGTTAGGGGGAAGGTGTCGGAAAAATATGATATTATTCCTGATTATCTATAGATATTTGAAAACGAAATTATAACTCTAATAGTTTTGATAGCTTTAATAATAACAAGACGAATATATGCAATGATTTATTGGAAAGTGAATCATTGCATATACGCAAATCAATGCCATTAAGATATCTCTACATTATATTAAAAACACTTTAATTATTCGACCGAAATGAGACATGCATGTTGATCATTTTTGGATACCGAATGATTAGACATGAAATAACAAGTAGGCAGTGAAGATAGAGAAGTCGAGCTGTAATGACATAGAAAGCATTTGTGAAATAAATATCTATCAAAAATAAAGCCCAAGTCTTTTTGGCCGCGCTGAGTAATCCCAGTCCGTGTCGACTTAAATGTTTGCATTACGACAGAGCAATTGTAACTTGGTCACAAAACAAATTTTCAGCCAACTTATTCGGCGCCTTTTTATCGCCTTCGCTTTGATTAAACCGACACGCTTGGAAATTGCCAAACGATGGAAATGAACGTGGTTTCGCTTTACCGTCAAATTAACAGCCTAGATTTAAGTTATGTAATTTTAAACCGAAAAAGTCGCTTGGGGTTTGGACTGAAGTTTTAGTGCTTCACGGCATGAAATATGCCAGAAATTATCTCCAACGATTTTCTTTTGATCTCGAATAAAGAGCGAGCGTGGTATTAAATATTTCGTAATGACCAATAAAACTCAGTGTCCAGGAACTCGTCTATGATAAGACATAAAGGTTCTCCGACTGTTCGTCTGACGACAATAGGGGTCTGGGAACTCGTATATGTTAGGCTGGAAATGCCTCGAGAGTTGTGACGTGCTAAGGCGCCAACATATGTACCAAGTTCCCGAGGAAACGGGCAGAATACATTTCTCATGGCTTACACTTGTGCGCGAAAGAAGCGAAGACACCTTCGAGAATTTGTCGATTGGACACGCAGTTGAGCTAATTTCCATAAATCTTTGCTTGTTTCGGAGAAATGAAGCAATTAAAACGTGCGCTGATTTTTCAATGAATTCAAAATAAGGGTGTGTGAAATAAAATATTTTTTGGAACAGCGGTGAATTTGGAGGTACGTGCAAGGAGATCGAAATGGAATATGAGTATAGTTTTGCAGTATTGTTGCAGACACTGGAAAAAGTGCTCTGGAATAGGGAACATAAGATGTTTACGAGTAGAAGAGGAGCGCAAATATTTGAATCGTATGAAGAAACCGCTTTACTAATAAACTGCGCGGGTATGAGTGCACAGTATAAAGTCAGAAATAGATCGAAGACGATATTAAAACCTGGAAGACAAGAATTCTAGACAAGAATTCAAGAGTCAACATATGAAATATTAAAATACAATTCAATCGGAAAATCGATGAAATTAATTTCCCCAGGAGTGAGTTGATACTAGCGGAAGTAAACTTTTCAAGATGAATGGGAAATACACTGAGTCTTTTTATTTGACATAAAAGCATACAAAAGTTCAAATTGAAACCCGTCAGAAGCATTTTCCGTTGTTAATTTCATTGGTACAATTTAAATGCGCCCCGTTCGGATGTCAGCTGAATAATTATTCTATTACCGAGCTTTCTTCCGGGTCATAAACAGAATATCAACATTTTATCAGGTTCGTGAAATCACATATATCCTCAGACTGATAAAATTCAACTTCGAAAGATAAAATTGGCCGTGGAAATTTGGAATATCGGTTCATTCATTTGAATCGAAGCGAGCAAAATTTTGGACGATCGCCAGGCTTGGCATGAAATAATCGTGCTTCGTTTTTCTATTTCGCCATATTTTCTCGTCAAAACCCTATATTAATTTTCGCCAATAGCTCATTGTATTTTCCAACATATTGTGCGTAATAAAATACAACGAACCTCTGCTATTGACAGCGCATAATCGATCATGATTCTTTTATGACAATTACTTTCACATTTTTGTTGTGGATCAAACTTTTATCCCGCTATTATTCATGCTAATAATCGCTAAGTTTGATTCCGAGTTTCTCCGCAAGAAATCCGGTATCGCATTTAATTTATTCCCGCCGTATGCGTGTACTAATTTGTCACATCCAACTTTCCATCACATTATCGAGGCTCGCAGCTACCCTAACGTGTAATTACGTATACATAACATCATATTTCGCATTCCTTAAGACATCATCCCAGGCGCTGATCTTATCAGTGGTGCCATCAATTCATTCGGCATCTAATCAATTATATATTCAACTCTGCGAACTTTTTCTTTCAATTCAATCCATTTACGTCAATTCATTTGTAAAATTGAATTTATTTGTCCTCTTACTTTTTGTGCCGGTTGTCAAGTGCGCGCTAACGACAAGCGTCTTCGGAATCCTCACAGTCGAACCTCCAAGTGTTTTATTCAGTATGATGATAAAGTGAATTTCTTCGATGGGCGATTCCCACACGTTCGCAGGGATTATTTTATCGCAACATTTTTGTCGATACTCGTCCATTATCAATCGCAGTAATGAGATCCAAACATTCTCAGTCCTTTGAGGGAGTTTGCTGTCCGATTTCCCTTTAAACTCCGCGTTTGAGCGCGGTCCTTTGACAACTGTGATTTTATTTAACACTTTCAATTTTCGTCGCACAAGTCGCGAAGTACGATGTCACGTATTCGAATCAATATGTCAAAAGATCAAAGACCGTGTCCCAGGGGTCTCGAACTTTTCTTCTGCCCTGATCACCTCTCGCGTCACCTTCTTGTGTCCTTTGAATTTCCATCGCACACGGCACGTCGCGCAACATGTTTCGACCTGTCTGTTTCTTTCGCGCGCTCCTCCTCTCGGACGCGATCGTCGACCAAGTTCGATGACAGCTCGAGTTCCGGATTGGCGTAATTGCAACAATAAAGCCGTTATAACTATTGCCGAATGAGTCATTAGGAGCGGGCGTTGACTTTGAGTGCCATCAATTAACGCACACGACGACACATTTTCGTATCGTCGTTTTGTTACGTAACGTTACGCAAGCATACGCCCGCGTTTTTTCTCCAACGACATAATTAATGATCAGTCGTTCAATCGATTGTGTCCATTCGCCAGCAGACGAGGTA
>JABFPD010000781.1:0-10140 GCA_022817545.1 Cremastobaeus sp. ZL-2020 | reverse complement strand
GGCGGCGTGTTTTGGTGCGCAAACGTCGGGTGTCCAAGAAGGTGGTTTACCCGGGGAGGTTGATGAAATTTCAACTTGCATTCTGAATAATTCAAACTGTAGCGGCTAATGGGGTTTATGCAAATGCCGCAGAAGGGCGCGGCATTGATTGGCCAAGAATGCATCACGCATCGATAAGATCCGAAAGGGTGCAAGTTGCCTGAAACAGCCATTGTTCATTCGCACTCGTCGGTTTTCATTGACCATTGCATCCAGCCATTCGACCCTAAGAACCGCCGAATTTCATTTCGGTTTTGCAAGGGGGATTTATGATTTATTAGAACGCTGTAATTGTATAAATTTCCGGCGCAGTTGTTGTTCATTCCTTATTCATCATTTTTGACTTTTTCTTGTTTCGCCGACTTAAGCCTCTTGTACGCGTTATTACCCCGTTTATGTAAATTATGATTAGACATTGATGTTATCTTCAGAAATAATGCCGGATTTATGAATACGTAATTGGCGCGCCAGAAAAAACTGGGACTTTTCTCATTTCCGCAGACAATTAATGTATTCGAAAAGTTATCAAACTCATGCAGGGATATCAGATAGATTAAATAGATTATAATAATTTATACGCAGGCATGAGGCTCCATCTTGTCGTTCAATCGACCGTAATGAATATTATCAGAATTATTTACCTCTTCCTTTTTCCATGTAACGTTCATGTCTTCCCGGAGGATTCCTTTGAAATTATTAAAGGCGGTGTATATATTGACTTAATATTTACAAGCATTTTAATTCACAAGTACCTACCTCCGTGTTATTACGATAATGAATTTACTTTGAGGAACTGAGACTTGCAGCCTCCGCTAAAAATCTGCAGATGATATTGAGAACACGAGACGGCCGCTTCAGTCCATCATTTTTCCAATTTCATAAGACATACAACTTTCATTCGGGAGTAGGTGCTATTTAAATTAATAACTCACATCCTCCTCTATATTTCACCTCCGGACCATACTACTAATGGAGAACAGATGGGTTTTTCCTAAAAAAAAGTGCAACAACCGGAATACTATATTCAATTAACAAAAAACTCTCGCTCGCAAGACACTTGGATATTTGTAACTTCCCAGAGTTCTAAACATTACCTCAGAATCCTGGAACGGTGGTGTGGATTACAAGAAGCGTAATATAAATGTGAGCCGCGAGATCTAATTTATATTTTGACTCGACAATATTATCAGGGAAAAACAAATGGATTTTTTATGGAAAAAGAGCGATCGGGATGAGTTCAATTATGCAAATCCGCTCTGACACATTAACAGGCAACGCAGATGTTTGGGAACGTAATTGAATCACATTTACAAAATATACTCGTCAGCGTCAAAAGTACACTTCTAAAAGCTTTCACGAGAACTTTAAACAAAACTTCGTAACAGGAAGTGTCATGTTCGAAACATATGCACCCCCGACTACACGAGGCGCCCTTCATCGGCTTCCAAACATGACCTTGCAGGGATTATCTAAATTATCCCGCGAAATGAATTAACGCTGCTCAACGGTCACTTGCACTCCGGGTATTACTGAGTTTCATCTTTAATCCAGCATGACGATTGCATGGCTGTTTATACGCCGAGGGTTAAATAATAGAATCAGTGGAGGGGAATGCTATTATGAGTCGGGAGTACCGTCGAATCAGTGTCACTTATGAAATCGGTTCACTCAGAAGTTTGATTCATGTGTCTCATACAATGGAATTACAATATGTTTCCACTGAATATAATGCAGTAAATGAAAAAACTATACACGAGAGTGACAGCGCAAAACCAAGAGCGCCATCTCGATCAGACATCTGTTGCATTATTGCATAGGTTAGACTCGTAGAAATTTAAAAAATTAACATTTTCTCATTCAACACTGTCTCAAAAATGTGATGTGAAATTTTTAGCAAGAAATTTAATCATAGTAATTTATGCACATTAGTTTGCTGAAGTAAAAAAGTGAGATTGTCTTACAGAAAACTCAATATAGATAGCAGAACTTAACATTATATATCTGAACTAATGATCAACATTGTTAAGTTAAAACTTCACAGTTGAAAATAGGGTGTGAACATAGAGTTTAAGGAGTCAAGATTTGACTCCTACACGGGGAAAAATCTGCAACGATTTCCGTATAAACATGACCAGCGAGTTTGGATAGCGCAGCTACTGTCAGAAATCGTGTGAGAGTTTGATGCTCTTTTGGTATAACTCCGCCTATTTTGTATATTTGTAGGAAAGTCAGTAGTGTGTGTGCGTCTTGGATGGGTAGCGAGCGCTTGTTTGTGTTTATGGGTCAATAGCGAGTTGCCCGTCGAGGGAATTCCGGTGACGAGGGTCGCTTCAAGAGGTGTCACTGCGAACGCACGTGTTTTCCACGTCGAAATTACATTCGTCCAATTCGCCCGGACAAACCGATCGGGAAACTCGTTCTGGCTTCAATTTAGCACAGGTAAGGTCGCATTTGCATATCATTTTTTCCGGGCCCCAGGGACCCGGCTTCCTGTTACTGCTTCTGTCCGTGCTCCGTTTTCCGTGTTCGCGTTCTTCCGCCGTTTTTAGTCGCGCTTTTTGCGCCGCTTTTTGCTCTTCATCCATTTTACCCTTTTTTTGCTTTTGATGTATTGATGAAATCCAAACATAATTGTCTTGCCGCTCAGCAGCAGCGAAAGGTGTTTATCTTTATCATCGAATCGTGCCCTAACCTTTTTTAAGCATCGCTCCAGCCTTCAGCGAACCCTCTCATTATTTTTTATACCGCCACGAGGTGGTCTGAAGGAGGGTCGCCCTTTAAAGAAGTGTCGCGTTTGCGTTAAAGGGTGCGTGTCTCAGAACTTGTAAGAATGGGTCAATAAAATCTGAAAGAGAAAGTCAAGATGGCGATTGAGCGAGATTTATAACCGCTTTATTACCGCAAATTCGGGTTTATGTTTCAGGTAGCCCGGCGCTTTCTGAATGTTTGCGTTATGCTTGACTCCGAATCATCGATGTATTGTGCCTCAATTATTTGTTTATCTTGCTTATAGTGCTCGAAAATTTGTCGCCTGGACGACGTTGCTGTTAGCAAACCTTTTCTGTGGTTTCTTTTATGATTTAAAGGTGTCATTTATGAGCGGAACAACTTCTCAGCAGTCATTGCCAGATAATTATTTTATCGTTACGAACAAACGCGGCTTCTTCTTTGCGAGGAGTCGCAATATATCAAACCAGGCGTGGGCGAGATTTTTATTGTTCGAATATCATTGCACCGAACGGCCGATATTTTTACGCGTTCATCGATCGGCTCGAAAACTTGTTTGTTTAATTGAGACAAACGGAAACAATTCAGTTCGATTCGCGCTGGCATTTGAAAATGAGCGTTACGGGGCTGCAAAAACGTCAGTCATTTTAACGAACATCGACACCGCAGTTACGAAAATCGGCCGCCGGTTCTTTATTCTATTAAAAAACTCCTCGCGGCAGTTTTCGGCTTAACGTCGATTGTTTTCCCTTGGCCGAGCTTATTAAAATATCATTTTTCTCCGGTGAAAAATGATTTCTGTAAGCGGTGTTTTCGGGCTCCGACTTTCAAAATTACTCTTTACGTCACACACCGCGAATAAATTTCGACAAGCAACATTTATTTGTTCCGTTTGAAAAACCAAACATAATATTTCAATCGTAAAATTCTCCGATTTGATTTGTTCTCTCACTCGCGTTGTCAGAAGTGACGGATTTTCGATATAATTTTATTCGAAATAATGTATCGCAATAAAGTTCACGCGGAGTGGCGTGACAACGCGGAAACACAAAGTCGGATCGCGTGACGAAATATACCAATATTTTCGCAAGTGGAGGCGAGCCGCGAATTATTTATTAATGCGTAGGGACAAATTAACAGTGCAATGACGTTTGGGAATTTCATTTCGAGTAATCGAAATGACACCGAACATTTGGTTCGCAATAACACCGAACGGAGACCATCATTAACACGATCGCGGTTTCATGCGTGCGCAATAATTCCAGAAAAATATAAGTCGAATTAATCAAACGGGCGGTCAAAATTATCACTCCCAGGGTCCGAATTATCCACGGCAAGCTGCTATTTAAATGTTTCAATTGATCAAGAACTTGTTGGCAAAAAACTTTTTCGCAATTACGGTCAATTAAAACCAGTTAATTGAATAGAGTTAAAATTTTCATTATCTGAATAAATCTTTTGCGGATTCTCAGACAAATTAGGGGCCAAACTCGGCAGCTAATTAGAACAATTAATCGGGAGTCTTAGAAATAATTAAGCACGCCTATTTTTACGCCTAGGAGTGTAAAGATAGAAGATCAAACTCGAAACTGCTCGACGCAGTACGAGTTTAGACCTCAATTGCGTTTGAGTGAAGCGAGTCAAACAATTGACGACTATAAATCTCAAGAAACGTTTGGACCAAAACACTGTGGCTTGATGTCTATATATAAGTATCACAAAAAGGCTCGCAACTATGGTCATAAAAAATGAAAGTTGGAAATCATTTCAATTGATACTAGTTTGAGAAAAGGACGAGGAAATCGAGTTGGGTATAATCGTATATGGTTGCACTGAAAAGATCTTTGTCGTATTTCAGCATCCGAGCAGCTGCTACAGGTCTTTCATTTTTGTGAGGCCTGATTGCTCGCGCGGAGCATGCGGACAATATCGTTTTCATCCAACTTATACGTCTTTTCGAAATCTTTTTTCACTTTGATCCGGCACTCTTCGTATTGTCACTTTGATTAATTAATGTGTAATAAAACTTTCTTCTTTAAGAGGACTCTTCGGCGAAAAAACTGTTCTTGATCAAAATTTTGGAACAACATTTTTTACATAATCCAATCTTTGAACCTTCCTTTACATATAGCCATAAGAAAAAATTTTAAATCTTGTATTTTTTATGTTGGTGTATTGCAATAAAACTATAAACCTTTATATCCCGAAATTTTATTTTGCTCGTTTTCTAAACTTCTAGGCGATATTTTGAAAAAAGTTTTCAATCAATTCTGATGATTTTTCGTTATATGCGACTCAAAAATATTATTCTATAATCCTGTAATACAATTTTTTGAAATTTTGTCCGTTCTAATATTACAACAATTTAAAGAAAAAATATGTCTTATTTTGACTCGTTTTTTGACATATTAACTTCAAAAATATATAACTTTTGTTTGAAACAAATAAGAAAAAATTTGTATTGCAGAATCACGTAAAAAGGTATGAAAATTAAAGACGAAACAAGATTTTGTCAAAATATTGAAAATTGACTTTAGAATTTCACCCTAAAAATGGCCCTATTTTAGACATTTTTGGTTCATAAAATTGTTGATTTTGGAAAAAATTAAAAAAATCTTTTTGACCTTTTACGAGTCAACTACCTTCATGGATGAATTTATATTTCAAAATATATATAAAAATAGAGAAAGTATATAGAGAATATATTTTCGGCAATACGGTTATATTGGTACATATTTTTTTTTATTTTTCGTTTTATTAATCTAATAAATATAAAATAAGATTTTTTTATAAAAAAATTATAAAAAGCGACAATACAGCTATATTTTAAAATATATTTTCTATTTTATATTTTCGTTCATGTGGTAAGGGTATAATTGTACAAAATTTCCGATCGATTCATGCAAAATTGCGGATTTTAGCCATTTTACCGAAGGGTCCCCTCAATATCGAAATGGCAAGTCATTGATAGAAAATGTCTACTGCGCAAAACGCGTCGACGTAATCCAAAATTGAGAACACAATTAAGCTTTAGATTGTTGAAATAACTTTTACTCAGGTCATATTTAACTGCACGTATGAACAATATCCAAATGCAACACCCTACATTTTATAATTTTACGTGGTGTGCTTTGTGCTTTGTGCGACGACTTGACTTGTTTGCAAACAAAGTCGCCGTACCACTCCGATGTGCTGTTTCTAGCTAAGAAGACCCGCACAATTATAATAATAATTGTAATTTATACGTGCCTGCAAGTGTACGTGTGCATACGGCGCACGGGCCGGACGTAATGCGTCGGGACAAATATGTCGACCCCGCGCGAGTCACAAATGAGACCACCCTATCTCGGCCGACTCTCGTTTCTTTGCTCTTTTCTTCGGACTGCTTCCTCGACTCCGTCCTCCCATCTTTTTCTCTTCTGCCGTTACTCCTTTTCCTGCTTCTTAATGTCAGTCTATTCCTTTTACTCTCCTTTTTATTCGCTTCTACCTTTTTATACCTGCAGAGGAAAATAGATGTGTTTAAGCTATTTGGATCACATGTGAAATGGATATCTGATATGGATGGGGAAGACCCACTGACAAAAATGATATGTATTCAACGTCAGAAAGTTTGACGTTCGTTCTTTTTTTGGGACTAAAGATGGCCCGAGAGATATGGGCAGTATCGGGTTTGATTAGTGTGAAAATGTCGAAGGCTCGAAAAAAGAACTGGTTCCAGAATAAACAGAACGTTATTGGCTTCGAACCTAATTTACGATTTCAAATATTTGAAAAATTTTTCCTCGCTTTTTTGCAATTAAAAACTCATTGGGGACTAATTGTCAACGCGCAATGAAATTTCATCCAAATAATCAGCGCCAATCGTTTTCAGCATGACATCGTTTTATCAATACACATTTTTGTATCTATCGGATAATCGCTGATTTTTCAATTCAGCTCGTCGCAATAAATAAAAGTAACTAGAATTTATAATAATTCGTCACAATCAATCGACGGTTATTTTGCAGAAAAAGTGGAGCAGAAAATCGTTGGTATTTGATCTCGATGGAAAAACTCTTATTATTTTATTAATTGTTCGTGAAATAATTGAAACAGAAGTATAATTGTTTCGAAATTAATTTCACAAAATAATATTTTCATTAAGCGTCAATATCAAACACGAAAGCAATGTGAAATATAAATCGAACCGCCGGTAAAATTAATTGTAACGTTATTTAATAAAACTCTTCATGTAAATACCTGCCTCTTCTCAATATCCAAAATAGCCGAGTATCGAAAGCGGAAACTGGGAGATAAATAGAAAATACACTCGCAAGGAAAAGATTTCAATAATGGAAACCCAAACGAATTGAGCAATCGGCATTCATTCCTCCGACAAACAAATTGGTTCGAAAAAGCAGCGGATGTTATCCTCGAAAAAGATAGACGTAATTATACTATTTTTTCCTTTCCACGTCGAAGCTTCTCATCAGAATTGGATCTGGATTATAGGAAACAAATTAGTATTATTTTCATCGACAATAAAAGTGTATTAATCAATGGGCCACTTTTCACCGCAGGTGAAATCACTCAAAAACACAAAGGCCGGTTACTTCAAATTACACTTTCTTTCAGGTATCCGAAGCAAATGTTTAGAAAAATATTAATGGGTTTGATAATTTATCATCAATGATAGATTGACAAAGGGGCGCATTCAATAGCAGTGGGTTTCAGTCCTAATTTGAAGCGGAGTACATCGACCCTTCGACTGGCATGATTACAAAATTTACTCACCTCCGAAGCGTAATTGGAAATCAAATTAATTGTCTACAATGTTCCACTTACATTTATTCGTCCCCCGGACTAAGTTAAAAATGAAAAGGTTGAGAATTCATAAAGCGACTGAGTCGAAGCACATTTTTGGATTAAAATCAGCAGTAATGTTTATGAAAATCTGACCAGCAGTGGTTAAAAGAACATTTCCCCACTAATTATCTCTTTAATCCCAAATTAGTTCACCACTACACGTTTACAGGCGTACGCTTTTACAGCGTGTATACAAGCGCATATATTAGACGGAGCAACAAACTCGGCGTTCCTTTTTCTCTGAATTAATTTCTCTCGAGTCTTTTATTCCGTACGACCGCACCTCTGGCTGAAATTCACGCATTTTTTCAGCTCGCGTTTACCTCCGACACGTGCCTCCAACGTGAGATGCGTCCGGGCTTTCAGGCTCGCAGTCGGCGTATACAAACGTGGAAGAAAAATGTACTGTTCATTTATTCGCGCAGTGCTTATATGGTGTGCGGCTGCGATATAACGGCCAAAGAGCCGGGGTTTGGGCTGCGCGTAATAGTTACCGAAGAAAGGACGGAGAGGGAGCGAGAAGGATCAAACGAAAGAAGTAAACGACATTCGCGAGAGCGACTGAAAGGCCCGTTGCATTGCAGGGGCATCCGCGGTAGTTACTCCGCAGAGTGCTTTATTACGGGGTAATTTGGCTAACGCATCAAAAGATAATAAGACGTAATGCGCCCGGTTGGTGCGTGATAAAAAACGGAATAAGGATGCTTCGGTTTGCCTAACGAAAAAAATTGTAATTTATTCGCTTTTTTATGAGGTTCGAAACCAATCATACGGAACATTATGTTGTATACCTCAAAAAGCCGTTTTCAGAAAAAATATTCATTTCCCAACTTTCGATGTGAACCTGTACCTTGATGGGACAATTTTCCGAGTTTATGGCCACTTGGAGATCGCATCAAGGTATTTATATGATCTGGAAAAGATTGCGGCCGTATAACGACATTAAGACAATCAATTGGACGGGCGGCCTTCGTGCGGGTCCCTCGGGATAAAATGCGAATCGCCATTACTGCAACCGAGAATTAAAGAGGAAATTATCGCAGGAACTATAAAAACATTTGAAATCAGTACGCACCAAGCACCACGCTCAATAAAGCCAGATTACCATGTGAGCCCTTGCAAATCGAACTATTAAGGTCAAATGTTTAATAATGCTGCGCTGAATCGAGCAAATCCTACGGTATCGGTCTTGTTATATAATGATAAATTGTAAGTGACACACTTTCGGGAACATCGCATCGGGCACCGTGCTCGTTGAGCGCTAGAGAAACTCACACCGGAACTCATAAGCTGGGAAATTGTAATTTTGTCCCACCTCCCTTTTCGCCCTACCATCTTCAATTAAACGAAAGAATGTTGCAATAAAAATGATTGCACCTAACAAACGATCCTGCTGTTTTATAAAGATCCAAGTCGTAACTCACGACAACCTCTTTCTGGAATTATTAAAATGTTGATGATAAAACTGGTGATTCATCACTCGAGGAATTGTCGCGCAGGAGGAACAGCAGAGCCAGTGATTAATTCGCAACCGAATTGTTCAATTTGTCTCATTATCATTAGCCGCGGACGAATCTGATTCATAAAATATTTGGCCAATTCCGCTGACCAGCGTGACAAATAAATCTGCAGATTCACGCGGACAAAAAGATGCTCAACTCCCGGGTTTTCGGTGATAAACGACGGAATTTTACAAACAGCGGCTATTACAAAACAGATTGCAACAATTTGTTAAGTCCGCGCGAGACCTTATGCTAATGTATTCGACTTGGGGCACCAATGACGGCCGCGCGATTAATCAAAGTTCTCGCTCGCCTCACTTATGAATATTGAATACATCACTGCGTTACATCCGCTCGATACGCGGAATCGGCTTAACGCGCTTTTTCGCTTTATCAAGCACAATTAAATAACTTCCAACTCCATTCGCAAGCACACATCCGACGTACCCGGTCGCGCCAACGGTAGCTTTGTACTGACTTCCGAAACGATCGCGCTTATGGATTTCCGTTTTTGTAGGGCTGTTTGTTACCGCGCCTTTGTAAATGTCTTTCTTTGAGTCGGAACAAAGTCCTAAAAGCTCCTTACTTGTCAACGATTCCGATCGCTCATTTTTCATCAACACATCGTCGTCCATCATTATTTATCCGGCGTCTCGAACACCTCCAATAGTGGGTCAATAACAGCATTTTATTGGACCTTAATTGCGAGAAAAAGCAAGCTTCGATTCTGTCTGGTCATATTCAAGTCACAAGAGGACCGTCATGATTGAAAAAGGACCACACTGCTAAGAAAATCGTCAATAAAATTCATGTACATGTTATGAAGCTCGTTTTTAATATACGTATAGTAAAACCAATTAATATACCAGTATATTTGCAAAAGTGACAGGTTCTGTAAGCATGAAGTTAACCTCAAAATTAAATTGATATCGGAAGATGTAATTTTTATTGAAATCTTGACCACTGTTAGTGAACAAATATACTAGTAAAATAGAGAATGCTAATCAGTTTTTTTTATTGAAAT
>JABFPD010000780.1:0-10140 GCA_022817545.1 Cremastobaeus sp. ZL-2020 | reverse complement strand
GGCTACTATTCTGCCCTTGTTGAGGTTGTTGTTGTTGTTGTTCCATGCTGGCGTTTTGGTTGAAAACGCCGAAAGGGGGTCAACTGTGATGCAACTCGACCGGACGTGCAATTACTTTTTGCCTCAATCGCGAGCTCATGCCGGTTGGCGGTGATAGCCGCGTCCTACAGACTGCGCCAAAAATTCCGCAAAACGCGAGGGCATAAACAAAATGAAATGAACGCGCCAGGAAGCAGGCAGAAGAAAAGACGAAAAAGAGAGGCAAAATGCTTTATCAACTACCGCGCGCGCCTCTTTTGTTCTTATTTGTACATACACTTTTGTGCACGAGCATCCTCTGCTTTTCGCCTGCGCGGCCATTGTCAGCCAATTGCAACTGGAACAAGCTCTAGTATGCCGCTTTCTCTTGCATTGCCGTTGAGTCGAGAAAAGCTGAATAACGAAGAAAACGACTGAGGTTTCTTTGGTCCCGCAGACTCTTTCATCGCTCAACAAGGAGAGGATGTAACATTGCCGCGATGCTTTCATTCTTATCCGCACTTCCTGTCCCTTTCCATTTAGACTCGGCCTTTTTAGTCGCGGATCCAGTTCGCCTTCTTACCTCATTCTCCGCCCGCCGCACCCCAACCCCGCGCTTTTATTATCTCCCGGCCATCGAATGTTTTACGCTGGTAATAGAGGATTATTAACGTCTCTTCCAAAGTTTCTTCCGGGTTATTGAGAGGAGCGAATCGGTTTCCAGTCGTTTGACACGGGGGAAAACAACACGCATTTTCTCGCACCGAAGAGGCGTTCGGTCCAACACTCAGAAGTAGTTTATTAGGTTGATAAATGCAATAGCAGCGGCGGAATCAGGTCATTTACACCAAAGGAACGTTAATTGCTTTCACGGGCGTGGGCCGAGGGCTGGGCGGAATTCTCCCGCAAGATACTTTCATTTTGAATTTTCCTTTATTCTTCATTCACGTAAATTTAATTGTTGCTCCGTAATTTTGCGCTGGCCCATTGTGAAACCTAATTTTGGGTTCATTTGAACCACCCACGCCCGACTGATTAACTTTAGACAAAAGCCCCGGGTGTTGTTGTGTGCAAAATACAAAGTAAATGCAAACATCAGACAAAGCACGGACAAATATCAGTTCGTTTAAGCGGATCCTGTTCTTTATCACCGAAGGCAACCGACGCAAAGAAAAAGTACTCGGCCGCTGTGCCGCCTCTCTCGTCTCCCTCGCACCCTCAAAGGCAGAGGGTGGCGTTTAACACACGCTGCAACCAATCGCGCGGATGCAACTATAATCAACCTTCGGCCCTCCGACTCCCGTACTAATTAAGCCCAGTCTAGTCCGGAAGTTAGGATTATTACCTTTGGGGCCAAAAGAATTCCGTGTCGTCTGGCTGCGAGCCAACTTGTCGAAATTTCGTTTCCCCCAGCCTGCGACTGTGACGACAGCCGCGATATTCGATTTGCTGTGGATTCAATCATCATCGCTTTCTCTGTCTGTCCCACGGCTCTCTTCCTCTTGTCTGGGAGTCGAGTTAAAAACACGCGCAAGTTGGATTACCGCTGATTACTTATAAGATTAGAAACCAAAGTTGAAGTTTTGATTGATTAATATCAGAAAAAAGTGATAGAGAAGTTATTGCCGACAGTAAGTACAATAATTGGACCGCTGATTTATTCGCGCAAAATTACATTTGCGCGTATTGAATTATTCGAGAACAGAAAAATGTTATTAACGAACTGCCTGCAGGGCAAATTGCCGCCGATGAGTAGATAAGGGCATAGCAGCAAAAATGAGATCTAAGCACTGGGAAAACTGTCGGAATTGTTCATGAAGATGACGAAACGACGATGCTCGGATGATGCAACGCGACATGCCGCTCCGGCACGGGAAGATGGAACGTTTTCGCGCACACTTTATGCTTATTGACCTTTCCCTTCTCTCCGCGCTTCGATTCCCCGTTCGCCATGGTTTCCTAGGATTTCGGCCTGGGGAATTCCCGTCACGTTTGCGTGGATATCCTTGTAGTGGGACACAACATTTCTCAAGTACATTCTTTCGTATTCTTATAAAGTTTCAATGATCCACTTCAGGGCGTACTATTGCAAAACGGATCGAAGAGAGCGAGCGGCGTGTCAAACGTGAGAGTACACATTTATGACGGCGTCTCGCGTTTGATGTGCCGCCTGTTTTCGTTATGACGATTTTTTATGCAACTTTCGTGCGCGAGTTATGAAAATGTGGGTAAATATACGACAAATAAAATAAAGCTATAAATTTGTCAATCTTGATTTATTTCGAATTTACATCCTCTCGTGTTTTTCTCCCGTTAATGTCGTAATGAAAGTAGTGGAATTGCAAGCAGAAACTCCGGGCAAGATAAATATTTTATTTCGATTTTACTTTCGTTGTGTTTTGCAAGAGGACATAATGGAAAATTAAAATATTTAACTTTCAAAATGATTAGTCCGTGAAGCGTTGCAATATTAATTTTAGTCTTTTCAGCTAAAGGAAAAAGTTTATTTCGACGTGCAACTTTTTTAATATATTTAATAACTTCAAATGCACGCGCTCTATGATTAAAAATTTTGTTTAACTTCAGACATTTTTCAGAAATTATTGTTTCCGACATTCTCTGTGCCAGACTAAATATTGATACTAATCCCTTTCTTTGAGATTCAAAAATACGTGTCTCACTTTAAGACACTTTTGTCATTTTGAGACGTTTTTTGTGTCTCAAATTTGAGAATAAGAGAAAAAATGAAACATACTTAAGGGGGCCGTCGGGTAAAATGGCTAAAATCGAATTGGCTAAACTGATTTAAATGAAAATTCGTTTGCAAATACCTATCAATGTTTAGAAACCGAAAGTGAAATTGTTTGTTGAGAAAAAAGTATTGTTAACATTGTTTGTGTTCATAAACGATCGAAATAAGGCTATTTTCAAAAAGTTCCTCGTACCGCAATTCTTATTGTATTTTAATCAAATTTTCTTAGTTAACGATCCACAAATATAAGCAAGGATGTCAAAAAACGCCTAAAATCGTGCTTTTTTCCACTTTTTGTTTACATTTTTCCCTGTAACTTTTTTTTGAGTTTCAAAATTCAAAATTCTGATCGACAAAGTTGTTCTATATTAACTTCCGAGCATTTTCCACTTTACTTGATTAAAATCAAACCAAAATTGCGGTACGAGGAACTTTTCGAAGTTGGAAAAATGCGGGAAAATTTTTTTTGAGATAATCGAGTGTAAGTTTGTTGTTTAATGCACACTGTTCGAAAAACCTTGAAAATAACTATTTTCAGAGTGTTTTTACACAATCTGACAATCCTACATGATAGAGGACACTTTAAACTATCCAAAAACGCAATAAAAAGAAATTTGTTCAAAAGTCGATTTTTGACCGAAAATCACCCGACGGTCCCCTTAAAGAAATCATTAATCATGGCCTGAAAAATGAAACGTTATTTCAAACCGCAAAGTTAAGACTTTCTCATAAGGTGAACCAATTTAACTAACTACGGAAGTCCATACATAGGTATTGGTAGAGCAACGTTAATTCTTGTCTGGTTGAAAAGGAAGGGTCGCAATAAGCCCTGAAAGATCGGAAAATCGGCTCGACTCGGTAATACATCTTTCCTGTCACGTAGCGTGCGATAGCATTATGATAATGTCAGGGATCAGAGAGAATCGACAAGGAAATGTGCACGATGAGCGAAGTGACGCTTCAGGGCCGCATCTTTGTTCCTTTTCACAATTGTATCGTTCAAATGAATGTTGCCTTTCATTCTTCGTCCTTGCTTTGTATAAGTCGATTTCTCGACTTATTCTCCAGACGTTATACCATTGTATGTTGTGCAGCGTTACAATGCGATTTCTAGTCGTTGGAAATTCGTCTCGGCGATTCTTCACTCTCCGAAGTCATTGCTAAGTTAGAGTAAATTATTGACTCTAATCCTTTGGGATAAATAGTTTCAACGCATTCAGAATGTGAGCATTATTGTCACACATTTTATACACCCCGCAAAAACAGGTCGGCGGTTATTTCCATTCTAACGAGCCAATTCTATCACTTTATTATTCATTCGGACATTTTTAAAGGTTCTTACGACTCCGGGTTACGTAGATTCCAACGTTAATAAAGTCTTCATTTTGAAATGATTAGTTTCTTTAGAACAAAAACTTTTTTTCATTAAACATGACCCTTGAACTTTTCCCAAGTTTGAATCGGTAATTACTCTCCTGCCGCACGTTTTTGCTAACGAAAACTTCTGAAAGGTGTCATTGCTCGTAAATATTCATTACAGGTCCGGTGATTAAACACGTTTTCGTCAGGTTTGTCCATTTCCATGCGAACCCGATTACGACCCAAAGGAACGGGGAAATCTCTCGTATCGCTATTTAGACCACAAACATACGTCCTCTATTGCCGTTAATGAAGATCCCGTAAGTAAGCCCGAGATCCACGTGTAGGGCACGATTATCATAGGTGGGATGCGCTAACCAGACGTTCGGCCAAACTCAGGCTTGTTACGAAGGCCCGAAATTCCTGGAGATCGATGCGAAATCACATGTATCAACTTGGCGGCCCCTCGTACTTACTTCCGCAATGTACCTACGAATAGGCGGAAACTCGAGTGCTGCTATCGACGTTCGAGCCAACGTACATGCCAATAATATTCGTTGGTAATGTTATTTAATGGCTGAGCACTGTGCTTGAATTGATTGGAGGTTTAAGTTAATGAAAAAATCTCGTCACACGAACAAAAATTATCGGACGATGTTGCGCAATTTTTACCGCTAACGACGTAGCAGTAAAATGAAATGGATTGCAAATGTTTTGAGATGGCTGAAAGCAATTTAGAGCGAAATTTAATGGTGCAATGTAATATGTTGATTATAATCCCATTACAATGATCGATTGTAATTGATAGACTGGAGATGAGCATTATGTATCGGAGAAAAATAAACTAATGATGACGAATTGAGGAGAGAGAAGCATTATGATAGATGCAAAATTCAGATAAGAGATTTATGGACGCAACGAAAAACTCTACGTCAAACTAGATACAAAACATTTTGTTTGAGTATAATCAAATGAGATGGATTCTCAAACATCTTAATAGGTCTTAGGAATCCTTGAACTTTAATTGCGATAGACCTCGTGAATAAATACCGGGAGCATTTTAAGTTCAACTTGAACAACTTCTGCATAATCGTTCGAATTATTACACTCTTCGGAGAAAGAAATTGCCGACGTGGAAACTTAACAAAACCTCCAGCGAAGAGTTTGAGTGCGCTTTCTCTCTTTGCTACGTCTCTCTTCATCGGTTTCAACCTCTTCCTCATCAATAGTTTTTGTGTTTTCCATTGGGAGATAGTGACTGACTTCTTGATCGGTAATTTTTGAGTGTCGCGAAAGTTTGTCTTTTGACAGAACTTTTTTACGTCAGTTCTACTGTAGTTACAAAAACTCCTGCGAATTCGGATCTAAGTCGAGAAAGATGATTCGAGGAAAGTGTGATGCTGCAAACAAATCTAATTCTGTCTCCGGATTTGAAGGTCTTTGGTTGCTACGAGTCATTGCATTAATAATTAATAGATATTAGAGAGCAAAAATGAATAAAAATATATAACCATCAACATTCATAATCTAGTTTCTTCATTGTACGATAGTCTCAGTCGAAACAAAAGAACATTTCGAATATTATTTTTGAGTTACAATAACATAAAGACTAACAACTCTTTAGTTGTGTTTTTTTGAGAAAAATACGCCATATTTAATTTTCTCGTGGACGAAACTTGATTTTGACCTCAGAAACTGAAAGAGGACACTTTTTCCACGAGGAATTTATATGTTCTACAAAAAGTTGCCCCCAATTTGATAATATGAATCGAGCACAAAGTAGGAAAAAAATTTTCGCCGGTTTTAATAAAACCTTTTTATTTCATATAAGTTATCTAAAAGTCTTATTTAAAGTTATGTTTTTAACGCACCCACGTAGTTCAATGGTTAGACTCACCACTTTAGATGTTGGGAGTTGAGGGTTCATTTCCAGCTGTAGATAATTTTTATATTATTGTCTGTAGGAGTTTAGGGCATTAATCAGGTAAACATATATATATGTTAATGAATGTAAACAATTTATAAATTGCCAACATTTTTGTGGTTTGAACCGTATATGTTCAACAAACTCAATATATATGGGCATATACGGTCATATATGTTTTGGATTCCTTATATGATGAAAAAAATCATATACGGGCTTATTATTCGACTTATTTTGTACTTTGTTCACAAATATCTCGGAACTGAACATTTTTATGGAACCTGCTTGTCATTATTCTATAAACTGTTTGCTAAATCTATCACATAATTCTTTACACCAAATTGATATACTTAACTCCTATTCCGGTCTTTTTATCTGATAAAATGATACTTAACATAATAAAATAAGTATTTTTCTCACGTACAAATGTAGTTTTATGGAACCTTAAAAAACATGTATTTTTATCTAGTGATAAAAAATCAGTATCATCTAATCCATTGTCTCTTATGAGTACTGCCCTCATAACCGTTTTCTTTTTTTATTGTGTCCGTTTCCTAGAACATGCTAATGATCTTGATTCTCAATGAATAGTTGAAACGTGTTATCCCATACTTAGCATCCGATTTGTCGTTTTTTTATTTTGCCAAATGCTACTGCAGCTACTGTTATAAGGATTCTCCTGGCGTAAGAAATCTTTCGAAAATGAGTTTGAAATCACACAAACTGTTTTGTATGAAAAAGACGCTATCTTTTGCGTGTTCACAGTTTTTCGTCTCCTGGCATTTCTTTTACGACGCAGCCCCCGGTGTTCCCAAGGGAGAGACTCTTCTTTGGCACTCGACGGGATAACTGCCGAAGACGGTAACGTTTCACCGGACTTGGTCAATATCGTTAAGGACGTTGTTGACCTCTTTTTCGCAGTGGACTTCGGACGGCATATCGGTCCTTTGAACCGGACCGTCGGGATTCAATCTCAAAAAGCCTGCCGAGTACTTGCAGTGTAATCTTTCCACTTTACCGCCTCCTCTCCCCGTCTCTTTTCTGCACTTTTCTCACTAACTCCTACCCTTATCGATCTGGAAAAGACCTCGACATCGAGAAGACGAGATGAAGCAGTAAGCTCAGTTATCATCGTTGCTAAAACTGTGTACACGAAGAGGGGGTTGTTGGAAATTGCAATAGGACGAGAGTATCGGTGGCATCAAACCTTTCGAATGTTGACGATCGGCTTATGACACTTGATCCGATTCAGTGAAGAAGGTACTTGCATTTCTTCAGGAAAATTAAGATTACTTGGAGGAAATTCCACGAAAGTAGAAGATTTAGTCGGAAATATAGAAAAGATTGATTGAAAGGTCATTTAAATGTAAAATGCATAGGGTAACAATTTAGTTTTGCATGTTTTTGCCTGATTAAACAGTGACTAGAGTCATTGATTTGGAATATTCTTTCTATTTGCAAAAAATTCCTGGAATTAACCCTCAGACGCATGACGTATTTTTACTAACGGTCCCGCATGACTATCAGGGTCTAAGAGGAACAAGACTACATTAGAGCTGCATATCATCCGCCAAAAATCATCCAGTCGGAATGATTTTTGGCGGAAACAAAATTTTGAAGTCTGCTATATACAGAAAATGTAATATCAAAGACAAATTTTCAAAATAAATGTCCTAAAAAATTATGTAAAAAAATGTTTTTCAGGAAAATCGTCAAAAAATACTTTTTTGAAAAGTTCAAATTTTTTATTATATATGAAGATAAAAACAAATCGCTTTGGGAAATTGTAGAATAAGGGTGATATTTTGTGGCTAAATAGTTGAAATAAAAATTGCACTAAAATAACTGAATTATTTCGCACAATGAACATAGTGAAATTACAGAAAATATCAACATATGACGTATTTGATGCTTTCCCGACGGAAAAATCAGTGTTTTGATACAAATTTAATTCGATTATTTGTTTTGAATTCTATTATTGACCGCATAAAATAATTTTCACATAAAAATAATAAAATTGCGGATCAATTAATCATAAAAATGAGGATGTTCAAATAAATATATATACAAATTCAAATTTTATTTCAATTTGAATGAAATTGTATTTTCTTTGTTGTATTGTAGTTTATTTATTGTAATTGTAGTATATTTAACTAAAAGTTTGACAAAATTATGCATGAGCGCAATACATACAGTATTTTTCCGCACATTGCGCGATCACATTTTAACCGATTATCTGTACATATTTATACGCACACATAACAACAGCGAGCCAAAAAAAGATAGAAATACAACAAAACGCAATCAACGTATAACGCTGTCTTTTAGTCACCTGACGCCAATACTAGGTTCTCGATCTCACCTACAGGCGATTCGAGGCGTTGTACAGATAATCAGTTAAGCACTTGTACTATGTTTTTTGTTTCAATTGATAAGGACAATAAGAGCAACGTTAGTGGCTGCTCATTTTGTTGTCAGGGACACTTTCTCGCGGGTTGTCCTGCGCTCTGGAACGCGTCTTCATATCATATAAGAAAATCAATTTTAGTAAAATATAAATAAGTCTAAAATCAACAGAAAATATAAAAATAAGCAAAAACCAACCTACAAAATAAAACAACTTATACCTTTGGAAGCTTGTAAATTAAACACAGATATTATTTCTGGATCAAATAAGGCACTAACATACATTTTATAGCAATTATTAATATCATATATATTTATATAACCACGAATCACAATTGAATCTTGAAGTTAATACAATCTTGTTTATAAGGAGGGTCTCAAACCCGCCTGAAAAAAATAATATATGGGAGAAACGATGGGATAAACAATGGGTAAACAATGGGCCAGTGTACGAATTTACAATGGGACAAACAAAAGCGTTACAATGGGATTTTGTATTAATTTTGGCCATGTGCCATGCAATGGGATACTGTGTTTCCCATATAACACTGTACAAATCACGGAATTTACAACTGAAAAAAGTTTAGAATCCCTAATCAAATTATTTGATTAGGGCGTAGTTTAAAATAAAATAATTGACTCAGAAAAACTTGTTGTTAGTAAATCTAGATTTATAAATCTAGATTTACTAACAACAAGTATTTCTATACTAACAACAAAAAAGTATTGTTACCGTCACAATATTCTGGCTGGCTGAGCTATATAAAATGTTAGTGGGCCGCCAAATTGTTAGTATAGTTCTAAGAGCTGAACGTTTTTATAATAAACAAATATGTTTAGTTACTATGTCAACGCTTATTATGACAGGAGCAATACAGACAGCTCCGATCACAATATAAAAAAAATAGGTTTTTCAAATGTAGTATTGCTCTCAGAGCAATACTTTTTTTCAGAGTACGCTTTTGTAGCAAATAATTTGTTTAGGGATTTTTTAAACTTTTTTCAGTTGTAAATTCCGTGATTTGAACAGTGTTGTATAGGAAATACAGTATCCCATTGCATGGCAAATGGCCCAAATTAACACAAAATCCCATTGTAACGCTTTTTTTTTGTTCCATTGTAACTCTGTACATTGGCCCATTGTTTACCCATTGTTTATCCCATTGTTTCTCCCATATATTATTTTTTTCAGGCGGGAAGGGAACAAAAGAATTACACGCGTCTCTTCACGCTATGCCGTTTGGAGTAGAACTGCGGCGATTGGGCCCAAAGTTAGATTGGTCTCTATAGATTTTTCCTCCCGCACTCCTGAATTTTCCCCACCACGTCTTCTATGAACGGAAAGTTTGATGAGATCCTTGTTCCTTTCAGACCCTGGTCATGCATCTGAGAGTTAATATGGAAACAGTGTTTTTTAAATTGCGGGACGAAAGTCCCTAGTTTGCTCCCCAAAAAGTGGGACGAAAGAGCTAGAATCCAAGCAAGCGCGGGAAAGCAAGTCTAGAGTCTTTCCACACTCGCTACGCCCGCGTGGAAAGACTCTAGACTTGCTTTCCCGCACTCGCTTGAATTCTAACCTCTTTCGTCACACTTTTTGACAAGCAAAATAGGACCTTTCGACCCACAATTTAAAAAAAACTCGTGTGCAACACGGGACGAATTGCCAATTCTCTCTCGTGTG